>NW_026847549.1:125843988-125870739 GCF_025583915.1 Anolis sagrei ordinatus
CCACAGAGCATTGAGGTCTCAAACAATGACACAAACTTGACACAAATACTCAATATGGCCAAATGTGAACACTTAGTGGAGTTTAGGGAAAATAGACCTTGATATTTGGGAGCTGTAGTTGCTGGGATCTATAGCTAACCTACTATCAAAGTAGATTTGATTGTAGGTTAACTGAACTCCACCAACGGTGGAATTGAGCCAAACTTGGCACACAGAACTCTCATGACCAAAAGAAAATACTGGAAGGATTTGATGGGCATTGACCTTGAGTTTTGGAGTTGTAGCTCACCTACATCCAGAGAGCAGGAGGAGGGCTTTTAGGGGAGAATTCTCTGGCTGTTTCCAAAAAAGAAGAGAAGGACAGGTGGAGAGCTCTTCAGCCTTCTCTGCCAAAGGTGTTCCTAAGACCATCAGAAATATGTGTTTTCTGAAGGTCTTTGGTGACCCCTCTGGAACTCCCTTGCGACCCCACCCACAGGTTGAGAAACATTCTTACCCAAACACTAAAAACTTTCATGTCATTTTATTATGGGAATAGTGTTGGAAATAGCAACGTTCTCAAGCCTCCACTAGTTATTTGTTACATATATAATTGCTTACTGTATTGTATATGTGTGTATTGGTATGCAATTTCACCTTAACTCTTTGTTGTGGAAGGGACAGCAGACCATGTGATCAGGTCTGGGCTTGTTCAGAACTCAGACTCCATTTTAGGAATGGCATGCCTCAGACTTCAGTATGAACTGTTTGCTTCAGACTTCAGTAGAAACAGAAATTTGCTTTCAGATGCCAGAAGGAACTGTATGCTTAGAGACTTCAGAAGGAACAGTATGCTGTACAGAATCCATTCGACTTTCAGTGTAGAGACTTCAGTAAAGACTGTATGCTTAGAGACTTCAGTAGGAACAGTATGCCAGAGCCTTCATTGGACAGAGTAGACAGACTCTATTAGGCTCTCAGATCAAAGAGATGTTTTAAACCAGTGATTCTCAACCTGTGGGTTCCCAGATGTTTGGCCTTCAATTCCCAGAAACCCTAACAGCTGGTAAACTGGCTGGGATTTCTGGGAGTTGTAGGCCAAAGCACCTGGGGACCCACAATTTGAAAACCACTGGTTTAGACTATGGACTGTTGATTATGAGAAAGACCTACACAGAGAAACTACTTCAAATCCTACTTGTAACTGGATTGTTTTTATGAGTGACGGTCACTCGTTGGCTTGATAGGTTTATTGTGTTCAAATTTCATGTCGATTCTTCCAGTGGTTTTTGAGTTATGTTAATCCCACAAACAAACATTACATTTTTATTTATATAGATTTCAAGCATTTATATCCCGTCCTTCTCACCTCCGAAGAGGGACTCAGGACGGCTTACAACAGGCAGCCATTAGATGCCAAAACAATACATTAAAAATCAGAATTACAATTAACACAGTTAAAACAATTATAAACATTCAATTTTCCCCTGACAACTTTTATAACCAGTACCTGAATAAAGTAAATAGCGACCAATGCTGAAATTATTTCAGCCATGTATTATTACATATGAAGCTAATTACAGAATCACTTTCTTTTCCATTTGGTAAATCATAATAGGCTCCCATTGCGTTTCACTCTCGGCAAGCTCAAGCATTACTCAACACCCACTGTTCAAACATTATTAGCTCTAAAGCTATTTTTTTAAAGTCTAAGTAGTGACTCAGCAGTCAGCATACAGTTCTCCTCTCATGTTACTTTTCCCACACAGTATGAAAGGCGTGTGTCATAGCCAAGGGAGCTAAAACCTTTCCTTGAACTGGTCATTTGTATTACTTAATTTCACTGTTTTTGGAGACTGACCTACTTAAATAGGTTTTGGCTTTTTTGCAGTGCATGTTCATATGCTCACTAATTTTCAAAAGAAGGGCTATAAAACTATAATCAGATAGTGGGTGTTGTGTGGTTTCTGAGCTGTATGGCCATGTTTTAGCAGTATTTTCTCCTGATGTTTTGCCTGCATCTGTGGCTGGCATCTGTGGCTGGCATCAGAGGATCTGAACAACACAGACTACACAACACCCCAATGATTCTAATCATGAAACCCTTTTACAATATAATCAGATATTTTCCTGAGATGCTGAGATATCACAGTGTACCATTGCCTTTCTGGAAGAAGAAACTTAAGGTGGATTGACTTGGAGGTCCCTTATTGTCGTCATAAAATAAAATTAACATGAAAGCAGTTAACAACAAATATATGTGGCTTAGTAGTATGAAGTAGGTGCTGTGCTGGCACGGCTGTGCCAGGAGATTTAAGACTTTTCTTGCACTGTTAGTTTGAATTCATTTGGACCATTTTGCAATTGGGTAGCTTTCCCCAGGTTGCAGTCATAGGTCCAACAACCTATCAATCATCGTTAGAGCCTTTAGATCCGCCCCTTTTCCCAGGTTTGGAGGGAAAAGGGGACTTTCAGTTCAGTCTCACAGTTTGGAGCCTTACAGCAGGACGTGTGGGCTTTTCTCTGTCCCGCCTGCAAAAAGCTTCACCTCTACAGCTTTGCTGGGGTTAAAGAAAAAGATCTACAGCCAGCTTTTGCTGGGGAAAAGGAAAACCTCTACAGCTTTGCTGGGGAGTAAAGTTACAGTTCCACAGCCTTTGCTGGAGGAATACAGCCAGCCTTTGCTAGGCAAAAGAAATAGTTCCTACAGCCTTCATGGAGAAATCTACAAGACACCAGCTTGGCAGATCTACAGCAACCATTGTCTGGTAAGGGACCACTCGGGCTAGCCATAATGCAGCTTGGAGCCGGGAATTGGGGCCTCATGCCAGCAGGGTAAAGAAAGATTGCCCAAGGAGGGGTTGGAAGGTTTTCCTAAAGAATATAGGAATGGTTTATCAAGCAGTTGCCTGTCCCTTGTTGGCAGATCAAGAAAGCTACTAGTTTTTCAAGATTATAAAGCATTTAATTTGTTTGTTTGAGGATGTAAGCCTTAATAAAGAACTTTGTTGAACCTATTTTGAACCTCTACAGAACTTTATGTTGGGAAACCTATGGGACCCTTTAGCTGAGGCACCCCGGCATCCTGTTGGGCATACAGAAAGCACGTCCTGTAAACAAACATTCTCATAGGCCCAGCGTGCGACAGCATAGGTGCCATTTAGATTTTCCACCTTCATACCAACATTTTTTATTTTTTTATAATAATTTTTACTGTGGTTTTTTATACAGTGAAATTTAGAAGAGCTTTAAGAAAAAGAAGAGAATAGAAAAAAAGCAGAAAAAATTTGTATACATGTATGTATGTCCGAAAAAAAGGGAGCCCCCGGTGGTGCAGTGGGTTAAACCACTGAGCTGGTAAACTTGTTGACTGAAAGGTCGCAGGTTCGAATCAGTCCCAGCTTCTGCCAACCTAGCAGTTCGAAAACATGCAAATGTGAGTAGATCAATAGGTACCGCTCCAGTAGGAAGGTAACGGTGCTCCATGCAGTCATGCTGGCCACATGACCTTGGAGGTGTCTACGGACAATGCCGGCTCTTCGGCTTAGAAATGCAGATGAGCACCACACCCCAGTCGGACATGACTGGACTTAATGTCAGGAGAAAACCTTTACCAACCTTTAACTGAAAAAAGAAGAAAAAGAAAGGGAAAAAATAAAATTAAAAAATAAAATAAAATAAAAATTAAGGATTGATCTTCCCAATCTTCATCTTTGTGATTATATACTATTCCTTCTAATTTTATTTTTCCATTTGCTCCTCTTTCGCCTGGTGTTTTGAAGTGGACTTTTCTTCTTCTTCTTCTTCTTCTTCTTCTTCTTCTTCTTCTTCTTCTTCTTCTTCTTCATCTACCAACGCATGTGCTTTATATCTTCACATAAATTTTAATCTCTTTCAGGTAATATTCAAGTAATGTCCAATCTGTTGTTTTTAAGTATCTGCCTTCATTTTTTGCTACTAAAAATTTATCCATACTCACAATGTCCAGTATTTTGGCTATCCATAGATCTGTAGAGGGTATTTCCTTCTGTCTCCACACTCGTGCATATGCAATCCTTGCTATCGTCATCCAGGGATATGATAGCTGCTCTCCCCTGCTAGAACCTCCAAACAAGCTCATACCAACATTTGTTTTGTAAAGGTAAAGGGGTTTCCCCTTCCATACCAAATGAATGAGAAAGAGAGAGAGTTCTGCTTTTAAGAGCATGGGTTGTTCTTTTTTTGAAACTCATATTGAATATTGATTTTATTGATTATTAGAACTTCATAAACACCGGACAATAACATTGTGCAATTGGAAGTAAAGGGTTGTCTTTGGTTTGGGAGAAAAAATTGGGTCCCTGAGGCTATGGGGGCACTTCATGGAATCAGAGATGGCAATCCCAGGAAACAGTCCACACAGCCTCCATATCTGCAAAGATCTGGATTTCCAAGAAAGATCTGGATCTTTGTAGGTGTTTTTCAAACTGAGTGTCAGTTTATTGTCGAAGGCTTTCATGTCCGGAATCACTGGGTTGTTGTAGGTTTTTTTGGGCTATATGGCCATGGTCTAGAGGCATTCTCTCCTGATGTTTCGCCTGCATCTATGGCAAGCATCCTCAGAGGTAGTGAGGTCTGTTGGAACATTCACACCTAGCTCCAGCAGACAAGAGTCCTTTGTTCCACCCTGGTCATTCTACAGATATATAAACCCCTTTTCCTAGTTCCAACAGACCTCACTACCTCTGAGGATGCTTGCCATAGATGCAGGCGAAACGCCAGGAGAGAATGCCTCTAGACCATGGCCATATAGCCCAAAAAAAACCTACAAAAAACCTACAACAACCCGAATGTCAGTTAATCCCAGGTTACCCAGTATTAGCCTGGGGTGCTGTTGGAACGCCCCGGGCTAATGCAATTGCTGTCACACATTTATGTGGCAGTGCAGATGGGCCTTTAACTAGTAACTTTAACTTTAACTTTCAACCTAACTGAATGTTGCATTACTCTGGTGGGGATAAAATATGTGGGCATGTCATACCCTCCAAAGTTTTTATATGAAAACCAGGACATACGTGGCCAATCAATGTGTGGTCCATTGCTGATGAAGAAGACACAAGCCAGCTATATAAAAAATCTACAACCATTTTTTCAGAGCCTACTTGAAAAGGCAAAATTCTATCCTTCCTCTTCTTTTGTCCTTGCTGAGTTAACTTCTGCACTATGAATTCAATTTGCATTGAGCCGCCTGCCACACGTTGTCATGAAAAGGCAGCAATTTGATAATTAGTTAATTATTGTATTTTACTGCCAAGAAGGGGAAAGTCTGGAGATTTTATGCTTCAAATTCAATAGTAATGATACCGAGCAGAATGCCCAGGTGGACCCTTAAATGCATATTTCTATATTTTGAAACATGTGACCAAAGTATTCAGTATTTATGCGAAGGAGGGACAGTGTTTTAAAAACCATTTAGCAACATCATTGGATGTCAGGACATTGTGAACACCAAAGGCATTCTAAGCCGGTGTGTAAGTGCTTTGGGATCTCAAGGTGTTTCTGATTTATGGTGACCATAAAGCAATCTTGTTACAGGCGTCTCTTAGCAGAATTTGTCCAGAAGGGTAACCTATGCCTTTATCTCTTCCACACAGCTGTATAAAATCCACATTGAACTGGATTATATTGGGGATTATCTGCCTTGATATTCTGGGTTATATGCCCCTAAGAGAGTGGGCCCTTCCACACAGCCATATAACACAGAATATAAAGGCAGATAATCCACAATATCTGCTTTGAACTGGGTTATCTGAGGGCCCATCCAGGCAGTACCTTTATTGCTGTCTACTGCAATGAAGGAGGGGTCATCCAGACAATGTTCAGGACAGTCCCTAATTAATTCGCCACAAACCAGGAAAACCCTGGTTTGTGGCGAATTAATTAGATAGTGGATTTATTCCACGGCTTCTTGGAAGGCGTGGGATAAACCCACTACTTCCTGTGTCTGGACTACAGTCCAGAAACCATTCCCATAGTTTTCCAGACTAAATTAGTCTGGAAAACTGTGGGAATATCCACCCCCTCCCTCAAAGCACCCAAAGCACCCAAACCCCTTTGAAAAGGAAAGAAAACTTACCCGTCCTCTAGTACATTCTTGGAGCAGGGAGCCGGTACGTAGAAATGATGCCAGGAGAGGGGGGGGGGGGAGGAGGAGGAGGAAAATCACCCCCCCCCCCCCCCCTCTCCTGGCACGTAATTTCTATGTGCCAGGAGAGCTGCTGAAGCCTGTAATGGAGGCCGGTAAGTTTTCATTACTTTTCAAAGGGTGGGGGGGGGGAGGGTAGGGCCTCCAGACGTTCTCCTGGGCTAGTCCTGGAAAAATGTCTGGTCACCCAAGAGGGTGTAGACAACACACTAGGAATATCTGCGTTTTAAAAACACAAATGATCCTGGAATAAAGGGCTGTCTGGAGCCGCCCATAGTTCACACTGCCATATAATCCAGTTCAATGTGGATTTTATACAGCTGTGTGCAGGCCCATAGCCAGGATTTTGTTTCGGGGGGGGGGGGGGCTGAGTTTAGTTCGGGGGGGGGGGGGGGGTCCAAGAATGCTCTAGGCGATTTACAGCTAAATTATTTATTATTTATTTATTTATTTACAGTTCTTATATTCCGCCCTTCTCACCCCGCAGGGGACTCAGGGCGGATTACAGTAAACACATATATGGCAAACATTCAATGCCAGTTTGACAAACAACATTTAACAGACAAATACACCGAGGCTATTTAACTTTTTTCTGGCCGCCAGGGGAGCTGCTGCTTTTCATCGTCCATCAACGACACCGATGAAGTTCTTCCGCATTCCACATTCCCCGGAGTCTTTTTTCTTTATGGCCTCATAAATTAGTTAAATTTAGCCTCCCACACAAGGTGGTACCTTATTTTCCTACTTGACAGATGCAACTGTCTTTCGGGTTGCAAAGGTCGACAACGGGCTACACAATGGCTGGACACCCACTCCAGCCCGGGCTGGCTTCGAACTCATGACCTTTTGGTCAGAGTGATCTTATTGCAGCTGACACTCAGCCAGCTGCACCACAATCCCGGTTACCCCAATACCCCCATGCATATGGGATATATTGAGCATGGTGATCAGACCATGATATGAATAAACATAACAGTTTAAATAATGTACCAGTAAGGCCTTCTCGCGGACCACCATGCCTGGCTGTGTGGAAGGGGCCAGTGTGACTTGCCCAAATTCACCCTCTGGGCTTCCATGGCCAATTGGGATTTTGAAATCTGGTCTTCAGAGTAATAGTCTAATGTAACTAGACCAATAGCATACTTGATTTGTTTAAGGGAAATAATGGTGATTAAATTATAGAAACTGGGAAATGGTTTTTTAAAAGAAAAATCTGAAAGTTTATAAAAACAATTTGCTATTTATTCCATCTGACCTACTTTTGTTTAACCATCTCCTATGTGTTTAATCCATGATGGAAAACATATATGTGTACATAAACAAACAGTCTGACCGGATTTGCCCTTTCCAGTAAGACTTTACTCTTCGGATTATGGAGCATCAAATTAGCTAATAATGCTAAGATGATTTTCTACATACCACATGCAGAACAGGGCTAGCTCAGTTGATAATGAAATCCAGAGCGTCCTTAGGGAAAAGAGTTATTGAGCTTTGGAGCATCCAAAGTTCTGGATTTTGTTTTACAGTGTCAAACCATGAGACGAGCCATTTCTATGTTTTAGAGTTCATGTGGTAATTCACTACAACCTCAGTTTGTGACTTGTTTGGTAATGCTTCAACACCAGGGAGCTACATATGGATCCCAGGATGTTTTTATGGCTTTCAACTCCTCCAGACCTAAATTATCCTCATTCTGCCCCTGCCCCAGGTTGAAATGACTTTCATGGGGCTCTTTCCCCAAAATATAGCACTATGACTGTATCAGATGGAATGCCATCCCTAAACACACCTCAAAAGAAACGGGTCCGTTGTGGCAAACTTGCTTGCTGTGGCATCAAGGTGTCATCTTGCAAAACCTGATTGGATATTCTTCTTCTGGGATTGTATGGAAACTGAGCTCCACGGAGTCCCACTGAAAGTTCCCTTACATCTTGTCATCGTCTCTGTGCGACTCAAGTGGGGAGCCAGAAATCTGTCTGATGAGGTTCTAGTTTTCAGTCTCTTATGTCTATTGGCTTTCTGGTACTCACCCACGACCACCAATGCAATCTGAATATTCCCGTTCTATTGTTGGTTGTCGTCAGCAATAAAAAGAATTTGTGTGAATCACTGTGGCATGTTTTTGCCTTGCCTGGGAACTACTTGTGGGGGGATAGGCCTAGATGGGTGAATGTTGGGGTATATCAGCATGTTAATAAACATGATTGGATACTTATCTTGGGTTATGCAGTTTAGGGATTGGCATGTAGAATTGTCAACCAGAGAGCTCCTATGGAGCTTCTGAACAGATGACAATGCCCAGATTTTGTAGAATGGTACTGGGAGGGCAACTAGACACCCCCCCCCCCAGGAAACCCATGCACCCAGGAAAGCATGAGTTTTTGGGGGAAGTGTGGGGACTTAAACCCGCTCCAAAGCAGGTTTCTTAAAGTGAAGTCTGGAAGCACCCTGGTTTATCTGAGTTCATTCTGCCATATAATCCAATTCAATGTGGATATTATACAGCTGTGTGGAAGGGGCCTTATACAGGCATTCAGATATAGCTGAATTGAAACTCCCAGCATTCCTAACCATTGGCTCTGCTGCCTAGGATTGCTGGGAATTGCAGTCATAAAAAAACTGGAAGGCCACATTTTCCCACTCTGTTTGTGTCACATTTTGATCAGTAACACAAACAGAAAAGCTCTAAAAGTCACATACTAAGCTGGATAACTGAAACAAGATTTGAACCAAAGTCTTTCTTGCAAGCCCAGAACTGCAATACACTGATGACTACATGATCCTTTACACTCTCAAATTTGACTTGGAAAAAGCCACTTACCTCTCAGCAAATGCTACTTCATTGTGAAGATAAAATGAGAAAAGCCAATGAATGTTTCTCGAAGCTTTTTGGAAGATGTGAGAGATATAACCATGAAAAACAAGCCTCTCTTCCTTGAATCCCAATTGGTGTTATGTTACAAAAGCAACAAATGCTTCTGTTTTTTGTTTTTCTTTTATTTGATTTGAGTCCTGTGCTGATAGGAGGGTAGCATTCAAACTGACAGTTCTCTAAATGAATCGCTAAAAATCAATGAAGCTTTTGATTAGCTGCCTGAAAGCATAGGCGACAGAAACTTGTTACAGAAGGGTATTTTTCTATTTCTCAAGGCTGTTTGTTTTTACAGACTTAATGGTTTTCTCCAGCTAAAATGATACGTACCACAATTGCTTTAAATTACTCAACAGAGACAAAACAAACTTCATATATACATCTGTTAGCCCCTTGGTGACTGTAAAATCTCAATGTATGTTGGCAAAGCATAATGCGATTATCCTGCTTCTTGGCAGGGGGTTGGACTGGATGGCCCTCAAGTTTCTTCCAACACAATGATTCTATGTTTCTATTATTCTAACCATTGAGTTATGGCTTAAGGGTTGGAAATGGAAGATGGCTTCTTGGACCAATATTATTATATTGACCCTCAACACTATGTATCACATGCCTCCAGCATTTTACAGATGATGACTGAGACATACATAGGGTACTTCCAGACAGCCTTTTATTCCAGGAGCATCCATCTTTAAAAAATGCAGATGTTCCTGGGGGGCTGTCTACACCCACCCCAGAAAGTGCACACTTTCTGGGGTGGGTGTCCATATGTTGTACTCGGATTTCACAGTACAACATCGGGATACTAACCCTCCTCCGCAGAAGGCCTCCTAAACTCAGTAAAAAAAGAAAATAACTCACCCGGCCTCTCTGGGATGGCTACTGGAGTTCTTCTGGCATGTACAAATGACGCGCCAGGAGAAGGGGGGTGATTTTTTTCTCCCCCCCCCCTTTCTCCTGGCACATCATTTGTACATGCCAGGAGAACTTCAGAACCCATCCCAGGGAGGCCAGGTGAGTTCTTTTCTTTTTTCTTTTTACTGAGCTCAAGGGGGCTTCTGGGGAGGAGGTTGGGATTCCCACAGGTTTCTGGCCTAATTTAGCCTGGAAAACTGTGGGAATGCTGTCTGGATTGCAGTATTCTGAAGTCCAGAACTGGAAATAGTGAGTTTATCTCGCACCTTCCAATAAGGTGCAAGAACACAAGAGAAAATAAGAAATAAAATAACATAAGATGCTTAAAAAACCCAATATAAATAACAGCACAACAATATAAAATAAGAACATTAAAACACTGAAATAATCACAGTGGGCAGGGCCAATGCAAAGATTTTTTTTTTTAAAAAAAAGCACTGGGTGATAGGGTAATGTACTGTATCAAGACAGGGGACCCGGGGGATAAAGTAGGATTTAATTGCACAGACTGGAAAATAAAGTTCTTCTGAGGGCATTTTATGCAGAGTTTGGTCTGGAATTATCATACATTCAATCATTGAAGGCATACTGGAACAGCCAAGTTTTCAGGGTCCTCCTAAAGACTGCCAGGGTGGGGGCTTGCCTGATATCTCTGGGGAGTGAATTCCAGAGCCGAGGGGCCACTACAGAGAAGCCCCTCTCCCTTGCCCCCACAAGTTGCGCTTGCGATGGGGGCAGGAGCGAGAGAAGGGCTGCTCCGGAAGATCGAAGAGATTGTGTAGGTTTGTAGATGGAAATGCGGTCGTGCAGGTAGGCGGGTCCCAAACTGTTCGGGGCTTTATAGGTAAGAACCTGCACCTTGAATTGGGACTGGAAGATAAACAGCAGCCAATGGAGCTCCTTAAACGGGGGGTTGATCGCTCCCTGTAATTCGCACCAGCTAGTAATCTGGCTGCCGCTCGTTGGACCAATTGGAATTTCTGGGCCGTCTTCAAGGGCAGCCCCACGTACCAGTTTTCCTTCATATAATATGAATGTGAATTTTAATTTTTTGTTCCATGTGAGACCTATCATTAAGCTCCAGCCATAGCGGCTCAGAGCTTGACATTCAAACACATCCACCCATAGATAGTTTTCCCCAGTTTGGAATTAAAAAAGAGAGAAATCTGTTTGGAATTAAGAGAAATCTTAGCTAAAGGGGCTGTTCCCAGATCAGGGTGAAATGCGAAGATTATTCCTTCTCACTTGTTAGGTGTGATAAGAAAAGGAAAAATAAATCTAGCCTACTTGCTTCCAGCCAGAAAAGGGACAGTGAAGACACTGGTCTAATCCCAGTATTGAAGCAAAATTCACTTGCTTACCGATTTGCTTCTATATGTGGGAATAGGATAATCCTTTTCTGCAGGCAGCAAAATGCCTTGGGGCAGTGGCTGAAATTGTGGCAGTCAGTGGCTATCACCATGTTCCTGGGTGGCAATTTCCATTTATTTATTAGTGAAGGATTGCTTTCCTTTGCCTAGAGAAAGCTTCCCTCTCTCCCTCCCACATACCCTATCTGCTTTCTTTACACAATTCAGTCTTGCAATCTATCCACCCTCAGACCTTCTGCTGATTAAAATAAATGGGTGGTATGCACTCAAGACAATTTGGTCTGGCAGGCTGTAAAACAGCAGTAACATTTACAAGACAGACAGCTTCCAAATGGCTTGCTCACTAGAGTCCCAAGTGTATTGAATTTTCTTGTTTTAGTTGGACAAAATACTAAACAACTGAATTACAAAAAATAGGATTAAGGGAGGCTAAAAGACAGGGCAAACGAAACTGATGGGAATGTCTGTGCTAAGCCTGTATAGACTACCAGTTATGTTATCTGGGTTGCCTGACATTTGACAACCCTTTGCTTTTGGTGGTTCAAGCCAGTCACTAACAATGAGATAGGAACCAGTGTATGGCTGGTGGAGCTCTTGGATTGGGAAGACCTGGGTTGCAGTCACTATAAAACTTGAGATAGTTGGTTTGTACATCTTTTACAGGGACCCTTAGACCAGTGTTTCTCAAGCTTCCTAATGCCGCGACCCCTTAATACACTTCCTCATGTTGTGTTGACCCCCAACCATAACATTGTTTTCGTTCCTACTTCATAACTGTGATGTTGCTCCTGTTATGAACCGTAATGTAAATATCTGATATGCAGGATGCATTTTCATTCACTGGATCCAATTTGGAACAAATACCTGATACCCAATTTGACTGGTGGTGTTGGGGTGGGAGGATTGATTTTGTTATTTGGGAGTTGTAGTTCCTGGGATTTATAGTTCGCCTACAATCACAGAGTATTCTGAATTGAACCAAAGACGGAATTGAACCAGACTTGGCACACAGAACTCCCCTGACCCAATTTTGAATACTGGTGGGGTTGTGAGGGGGATTGATTTTGTCATTTGGGAGTTATAGTTGCTGGGATTTTTTTCACCTACAATCAAAGAGCATTTTGAACTCCACCAACAGTGGAACTGCACACAGAACTCTCATGGCCAACAGAAAATACTGGAAGGGTTTGGTGGACATTGACCTTGAGTTTTGGAGTTGTAGTTCACCTATATCCAGAGAGCACTGTGGACTCAAACAATGGTGGATCTGGCCCAAACTTGGCACAAATACTCAATATGTCCAAATGTGAACACTGGTGAAGTTTGGGGAAAATAGACCTTGACATTTGGGAGTTGTAGTTGCTGGGATTTATAGTTCACCTACAATCAAAGAGCATTCTGAACCCACCAACGATAGAATTGGGCCAAACTTCCCATACAGAACCCCCATAACCAACCGAAAGTACTGTGTTTTCTGATGGTCTTTAGCGACCCCTCTGACAACACTATATATCACTTGTATGGCAAGAACACTTTTCCTCTGGGTGGATCTTCGTCTTTACTCTCGTGGCTTGTTCTCAGTCTTGCAGCTCTTCTGATGTCTGAGGTGGAGTATCCATTGGCCTGTAGAGCCCAGTTGAGGTGGTTCAGTTCATCTTGGAGGAGGTGGGGTTCGCAGATTCTTTTTGCACAGTCTGCCAAGGCTTTAATGGTGCTTCTTTTTTGACTTGGGTGATGGTTGGAGTTTTTATGTAGATATCTATCTGTGTGTGTGGGTTTTCTGTAATTGGTGTGACCCAGTTGTTGATCTGGTTTGTGGATGACTAGGACATCTAGAAAAAGGCAGTCTTCCTTCATTTTCTTTTTCCATGGTGAACTGGATGTTTGGGTGGATGCTGTTAAGATGGTCCAGGAACCTGTTGAGTTCTTCTTCTCCATGGCTCCAAATGGTGAAAGTGTCATCCACATATCTGAACCATATCGTGGGCTTTTTGGTTGCTGTTTCCAGGGCTTGTTTTTCAAAGTGTTCCATGTAGAAATTAGCTATGACCGGGCTGAGGGGGCTCCCCATAGCTACTCCATCTTTCTGTTCATAGAACACATTGTCCCACTGAAAGTGGCTGGTGGTGAGGCAATGGTGAAACAGAGCTGTGATGTCTTCTGGGAACTTCTGGTTGATGAGTGCCATGGTGTCTGCTGCCGGGACCATGGGAAATAGAGACACCACATCGAAGCTGATCAGTTTGTCGTTGGTATTTAGCTTGAGATTGCTGATTTTTTCTATGAAGTGGGCTGAGTCCTTGATGTAGTGTGTAGTGAGCCCAATATGGCTTTGTAACTGTGCAGCAAGAAATTTTGCTAAGTCGTACGTGGGGGATCCAATGGCACTCACAATGGGTCTGAGTGGGGTGGAATCCTTATGGATTTTTGGGAGTCCATAAAGCCTAGGTGGAAGGGCTTCCGATTTGGCATTGTAAGCCTTTGACAATACAATGCCAATTATAACCAAGTCCAAATCAGGGTAAATCCAATGTTGCAGATATCCTAAGTTTTATTGCCAGTTGCCACTGTCCACTAATCGAACGCCTGATCCTAAAGCCACATCTTCAGTTGTCCCCTAAAGAACAGGAGGGAGGGAGCCAACCTGATGTCTTTAGGGAGGGAGTTCCACAGACAGGGGGCCACTACCGAGAAGGCTCTGCCTCTCATCCCCACCAACTGCGTTTGCGAAAGTGGTGAGATCAAGAGCAGAGCCTCTCCTGATGATCTTAAGCTTTGTGATGGTTCATAACAGGAGATACTTTCAGACAGGTAATCTGGGCCAGAACTGTTTAAATGGGATAATAGATGTTGCAGCCAGATTGCCCTCACATCCAGGAATATAGTCATTTGCACCCATCCATCTGGACCCTACCCATATTCCTCTCCCTCACATACACACAGGAGGCAGACGCAAGAAACAGCCACAAACTTAAAACTAAGCAATGACAGTTTATTAACTTTTCTGCCAGAACCAGAGATCAAGCAGCAGCAGTGGTAGATGGTGCACCTCAGCCAATCAGTTAGCAAATCCTGGCTGGCACCAGCCTGCACCAATCAGCATTCAAGGTGGCAGAAGTCTATTGTGTGGAATAGCTGTCAAACTCTTATAAATGTCTGTATATGTTCCATTCCTTTATGTCTGATTTGAGTGTGAATAAAGTCTTTGATTCTTGCCTTCACAGTGTAGATGTACCCTTAGAGTCACCATAAGCTGAAAATGACTTGAATGCATGCATCAACAAGGTAGGAGCCCCCGGTGGCGCAGTGGGTTAAACCCCTGTGTCGGCAGGACTGAAGACCGACAGGTCGCAGGAGAGGCGGATGAGCTCCCTCTATCAGCTCCAGCTCCTCATGCGGGGACATGAGCGAAGCCTCCCACAAGGATGATAAAACATCAAAATCATCGGGGCGTCCCCTGGAAAACGTCCTTGCAGACGGCCAATTCTCTCACAACAGGATTCTCCTGACACGACAAAAAAAAATCAACAAGGTTCTACTTTAACCGCTGTTACAACATATTTACGGAATGATGGGATTTATAGTTTAAGAAGGGGTATTCAGAATTCTGTCAGAGAATTCTAGTTCCTCCCCAAACTAAAAATCTCAAGATAATACATGTTATGAACCCAAAGAGGTTCCTGTTCTTTGTGCAGAGTGTTCAAGGAATAGTAAGGTAGTTTAGACCAATGAGACACTTTAGAGACCAAATTTGGTTTTGACACTATTCATGTAACATTTATTGAAATACAATCATCACAGAATCATATCAGAATCACATCAAGGGAGAGCTCTCGTGCACACACACATTCACACATACTCATGCACACACAGGCCTCCTTCGGCGAAGATGATCAGTCTTTTCCAAGGAGGTGCGGACGCTCCGTTGCCATGGATCAGGAAGCGTGCATCTTCTTGGTGTCCCCTGCATTTATAGGCCAAAATCCATTTTTCTTCTTTTTAATAATCAGGTTGTTCTGTTCCTTTCAAGTCCTTGTTCTTTTCCAAAGTTCAGGATATTCACATTCCAGGCCTCATGACTTATGGGGTATGGCTGCACACTCCTTACATGCTCGACCGCACACCTTATTGTTCATTGTCATTCAGTTATGCCTTGCTGCCTCCTCGCTTTGACTGCCAAGGCCGTCTCCTATCATGCCTTGCGAGAACTCCATGTTGGTTTTCCTTTTAGGCCTGTTTTCTTCTGTTCTTCTGCATGCATCCAAAAATTCATTCTTTACATACACAATGCAGCCAGGACATTCAGTGGAACACAGCATTATGACAACATGGTGTGAAAGGGTCCTAGATTAAGGGGGAGCACTTGCTCAAGGGCTTCCTAAATCTCTTTTCATCCCACATTCCCGATTTCTAGCCACAAGGGAAAGTGTGCACAAATCTTGTGAAAAGGAAGCTGCTTTCTATCCAAATATGTAAATACTGTATCTTATTTTCTAGACAGAGGAAGTCATGGCTTTCGTTTTACATTTTTATGATTTTATCATAATGGTTTGTAGTCTCGCCTTCAAGATCACAGACAATTTCTCATATAAAGCTGATATGGTTTCATGATGACAATACATTTTAATAATTCAAAAAGAATAAAGCAACGCTCCTTGTATCAGCCCTTTTGTAAGTCTTGCCAAGAGCCTGACAATATCTTAGAATGGTTTTCTCCTGAAACTTCAGGAAATTGTCTGCTCTGTTCTTCATTAGAGAGAAATAAGCCTCAGGCAAATTTATATTCTTATTTGCTATGGTGTTATGATTTCTCTAGGCCTCTTTTTCTTTAATTCACGGATGAGGATCATGAAGCCTTCCAGATATTGTTGGGTGGCATTTCCTAGTATTCCACTCTATTGGCTGGCGCTGCTGAGATTTGCAGTTTAATCCTTATCATGGGGACTGAATGCCTAATGAAGCCTTTTGTGAAATGGTATTTCAAGGTGTTTACTGCCCTCAAGTACATCTTGAATTAAAATAGGTCAATATTAATCCAGTGGTGTTAACCAGGTAATTTTTAGGCCCAAATTCAGTGGTCCTTCCCCCACCCCTCACACACACCATTTAGGCAGCCTGTGATTGCATAATGGTAGTAGCAGTTATTTTATTTATTTATTTATTTCAAATATTTGTACCCTGCCTTTCTCTACCCCCCGAAGGGGGACTCAGGGTGGCTTACAGATGGCAACAATTCGTTGCCCCACATATACAACAAATAAAACAACAGTTACATAATCAGTAAAACATTAACATTAGATTAAAAACCATATAAAATAGTAGAAAACTGAATTAGTTGGCATGTCAAGTCTGAGTTCTACAATCAACAACTTAATCCGAAGCCTGTCCATAATCTGTTTTCCATAGCATTGTCATCATTTTTATTGTCAACCTGCTATCCAAATGCCTGGTCCCATAGCCACGTCTTCAACTTTTCCCTGAAGGAAAGGAGGGAAGCTGTTGATCTAATTTCACTGGGGAGTGAGTTCCATAAGCGGGGGGCCACCGCCGAGAAGGCCCTGTCCCTCATCCCCACCAAGCGCATTTGTGACAAAGGTGGGAACGAGAGCAAGACCTCCCCGGAAGATCGTAAGTTTTGAGGTGGGACGTAGAGGGAGATAAGTTCAGATAAGTAAGTTGGGCCAGAACCGCATAAAACTTCGTTCACAAGGAAATTGTGAAAATTTATTTAATGCTAGGTTACTACTAAACAGCAAAATTATGAATGAAGAAAATGCGGGCAACTTCTTAGTTCAATACCCGCAAAACCCCACTCCTACAACTCCTGATAGTTCCTCCATCAAGCCTCCAGGTCTTCCAGTCTGAACTGGTTTGTGTTATCAGGCTCCTTCCTGAGCAGGACCCCAGATGCTTTCATTCTGTTTTATTCCTCAACCTTAGCTGTGAACTCATGGCATGGAAGTGTTCTGGTGTCTTGAACACACCAGATATGAGTCCATGACACAGCCTTATTTTACTTGGGTTAGTAAACCTTGCTTTACTACTGTTTCTATGTCCCTGACATGATAGAGCAACAAAAACAAAACTGCTTGCCAAGCCTTATAAAAAGTAATTGCTCTAAGCATGTGCACTTTATTTATTATTTATTTAGAACTTTTATATACCGGTCTTCTCGACCTCCGCAGAGGAACTCAGTCCGGTTCACAACAAAAGATTCATAAACAATAGTTTAAAACATCACATCCCATAATTCACTAAAACATTAAAATACGATCATATAATTACATAATGCCAAGTCATCAAAATGAAGTCACAATTCATCGCCATCCGTCCGTGTGGTCAGAGTTATTGACTCACTCATCAAATGCTAAATTCCAGAGCCAGGTTTTCACCAGTTTTCTAAAAGTCAGGAGAGAAGGGGCAGATCTAATCTCTAGTGGGAGAGAGTTCCAGAGCCGAGGGGCCACCACCGAGAAGGCCCTGTCCCTCTTCCCTCCAGACGCGATTGCGAAGGTGGTGGGACCGAGAGCAGGGCCCCTCCAGAAGATCTTAACAACCTTGATGGTTCATAGGGGAGAATCCGTTCGGACAGGTAAACTGGGCCGGAGTCGTTTAGGGATTTATAGGTCAACACCAGCACTTTGAATTGTGCTCGGAAGCTAATTGGCAGCCAGTGGAGCTGGCGCAACAGAGGAGTAGTATGCTCCCTGTACCCCGCTCCTGTTAGTAATCTGGCTGCCGCTCGTTGGACTAATTGCAGCTTCCGGGCAGTCTTCAGAGGCAACCCCACGTAGAGAGCGTTGCAGTAATCTATACAGGATGTAACCAGAGCGTGGACCACCGTGGCTAAGTCAGGTACGGGCGCAGCTGGTGCACAAGTTTTAATTGTGCAAAAGCTCCCCTGACCACCGCCGAGACCTGGGATTCCAGGCTCAGCGATGAGTCCAGGATCACTCTCAGACTGCGAACCTGCAAACTTTCACATTTTACACACATTAAAATTAATTTAAGACTTAATTACCAACAAATCTCTGTGCCATTACTTGGGGAGTTCCATGAGCAGGGTCCTATAACTTCAGGAATGTGATTCAACATCATCAGTAGATGGAGCCCCCGGTGGCGCAGTGGGTTAAACCCCTGTGCCGGCAGGACTGAAGATCGACAGGTCACAGGTTCGAATCCGGGGAGAGGCGGATGAGCTCCCTCTATCAACTCCAGCTCCTCATGCGAGAACATGAGAGAAGCCACCCACAAGGATGATAGAAACATCAAATCATCCAGGCGTCCCCTGGGCAATCCTTGCAGACGGCCAATTCTCTCACACCAGAAGCGACTTGCAGTTTCTCCAGTCGCTCCTGACATGACAAAAAAAATCAGTATGATTGATTATGCAACCCAATGTAATATGTTTACAGAAGGCATGTTCTTAAGTGTAGAATCTCAGCAAATGGTAGTGATCCCTGCAATACAATAGCATGGTTTGCTTTGTTTCCTCTTAATGCACTTGGGCTGGAAGAAGTGGGCAAATGGTTTTCCCATCATATGTAACAGAGTTTGGGAACATTCCATTGTAAATAAGGCCATGGTAGATGGAGTCAAGGTACACTTGATCTTTAGTATCTGCTGGCATTTGATTCCAGGAACCCCATGGAGAACAAAATCTGTGGATGCACAAGTCTCATTATATTCAGTGGTGCAGCAAAATGGTGTCCCTTATCTAAGATTTTAATGTTAGCATTGAATCTTTGCTGTCAGCCAGTGTGAGTCCCTCTATGGAGGTAGAGAAGATCTGGATATAAAAGTTTTAAATAAATTTATATAGATAAAAATGTAATGTTTTTTTGTGGGATTAACAGAACTCAAAAACCACTGGACAAATTGACACCAAATTTGGATACAAGATACCTAACAACCCAATTTATGTCCTTTACTAAAAAAATTGATTTTGTCATTTGGGAGTTGTAGTTGCTGGGATTTATAGTTCATCTACAATCAAAGAGCATTCTGAACCCCACCAACGAGAAAATTGGGCCAAACTTGGCACACAGTTCTCCCATGACCAACAGAAAATACTGGAAGGGTTTGGTGGGCATTGTCCTTTGGTTTTGGAGTTGTAGTTCACCTACATCCAGAGATCACTGTGGACTAAAACAATGATGGATCTAGACCAAACTCTACACAAATACTCAATATGCTCAAATGTAAACACTGGCGGAGTTTGGGGAAAATAGAATCTTGACATTTGGGAGTTGTAGTTGCTGGGATTTATAGTTCACCTACGATCACAGAGCATTCTGAACCCCACCAATGATAGAATTGGGCCAAACCTCCCACACAGAACCCCCATGTGGGCCACAGCAACGTGTGGCAGGGGACGGCTAGTAATAAATATATAAGATGTCAAAAATCAAAATTTGTTTTTGGGATAGATGGGGATTGGGATTGGCATATTGAAAAGCTGTGGATGATGGAATCCATGGATCCAAAATCCGTCGATATGAAGGGCTAACTATTCTGTAGTCTAAATAATTAACTTCCTCATGCATGATGGAGCCCCAAGCCCCAGATGACATCTCAAGAACAGGCAGATTAATTCTGTGTGGATGAGAATTTCCTAGTCATTTCCATTTGGCAGTACAGGACAGTGCATATGAAAAGTCACCATTCTGCAAATTCTTACTACTTGTCTTAATATCATTCATGCCCAACACCCAATTTTTAATGACTCATCATCATCTGTTTAAGTCTAGAGTATGTTTGGAGAAAACAGTATCATAATTAAAAAACAGCTTGTGAGTACAAGTGAGTTGGACATTTTTAAGTGTTAAATTTTGAGGGCTGAAAGGGAGAGAAGATGCAGACATTTATGAGTAAGCACCATCATCTGAGTTTGCAAAATGATCTGCCATTTGGCATTGGCTTGATTTTGTTTCTCCCTACACATATTCCCCTTCCTTGTAGCTTGGCTTGCATCAGCTCAGTTCCTATAAAGCTGTTCTCTACTAACACCGCACTGCAGTTCTGGCCAGATGGCATTTGTCTTTGCTACAAATGTTTTTGGAGAGCTCCCATTTGCAACCAGTGCTGGGCTGTGTGTGTGTGTCGTCCTCCCCTTCAGTTGAGAAGAAAAATCAAAGAATTTTAAATGCAGTGCTGTCAAAACCAACGGCATTATATAATTAACTAAATTTTGAAAAACGATTTCTTTTATTCCAAATCAGATGGAAAAATTGCTAGTTAGGTAAAGAACATCACAGACCAAATACCCAATAAAGCAACATTATATTATTTTGTTTAATGAACCGCACACATTTTTTAAAAAGTCATTACTTTCGCATTGTAATAGTTTAATACAGTTAAATTAGGAAAGATTGCTGTATCTAATTTTGGATGACAGTAGGACATGCATATTTGCAGGGGTTACAATCCCAGCTGGACCCTTTTATATGAATCTGTGGATATGATTAAATACATAACATTACCTCACTTCCAGTACTAGCATATCATAAAATTGCTTTGGAGGTCCTAGAGATTCCTGTAGATATTTTCTCTTGAAATTTGCTTTATTTATTTATTTATTTATTTATTTATTTATTTATTTATTTAGAGTTTTTATAACCCAGTCTTCTCAACCTCTGGAGAGGCCGGCTAACAACAGAGGATTCAGCACAATAAGATAAAGCAAATATACATCATCAATATAAAATACATTAAAATACAATTCATACCATTTACAAAAAAAGTCAGTTCATCAGAGTGAAATCACAAATTAAAAATTCATCGCCATCCGCCAGTAGGTCAACAGTTATTGACTCAGTCATCAATCTGCAAATGCAGTGTCCCAAAGCCATGATTTTACTATCTTTCTAAAAGTTAGGAGGGAAGAGGCAGATCTAATCATCATCGGGAGGGAGTTCCAGAGCTGAGGGGCCACCACCGAGAAGGCCCTGTCCCTCGTTCCCACCAAGCGCGATTGCGAAAGGTGGTGGGACCGAGAGCAGGGCCCCTCCAGAAGATCTTCACAACCTTGGTGGTTCATAGAGGAGAATCCGTTCGGACAGGTAAATTGGGCCGGAACCATTTAGGGATTTATAGGTCAACACCAGCACTTTGAATTGTGCTCGGAAGCTGATTGGCAGCCAGTGGAGCTGCCGCAATAGAGGAGTCGTATGCTCCCTGTACCCCGCTCCGGTTAGTAGTCTGGCTGCCGCTCGTTGGTCTAGTTGTAGCTTTTGGGCAGTCTTCAGAGGCAACCCCACATAGAGAGCCTTGCAATAGTCAATACGGGATGTGTTGCACCTCAGAGTAGAATCACCTTGCTGAAGAACATCAAACTGCACCCAGCCAGTAATCTTTATGGTTTATTAAAAGTAAAAGGTAAAAAGTTCTTAAAATCTAAGGTAATATTTCAAAAGATCACGATAACATAGCACTTGAAGCATAATCCAATAGGCATCAGCAAAGCAAGACCCAAGAGAACATGACAAAGTCCTGGAACCATGAACACAAAGACTGCAAGATAAATCCAGCCTAGCTTAGGCAAACTCCTTAGGTAAACGCGAAAGTTACTTTGACAAAGATCTGGTCTCAAACCCTTTGCAAAATACCCTTTGCAAAACATGAAGGCATTTCTTTGGCCTCTGGCCTCCCTCTTGTTAACTATCCTTTCACTCCTTCGAACATGGAATTCCAACTGGCTGCTATCTTCAGTTTCCACACTCTCATGCCTTGCTATGGGAAACTGTACTTCTTCACTGTCTATAGCAGGGACATCTTGAACCAAACTGTGAACCTAAGTCCCATCATCCCCGTCAGAAACACTCTCTGATTCCAGCTGTGTCACAACAGGAAGTATACCATAGAATGACCTGGAAGACTTAGCAATTTCCAAGAGAGGTCATTCCCCCCACCCCTCTGGGTGTGCGTGTGTGAAACTGTGCATATGGGTTCCATATGGATTCTTACTTCAATATGCATTTTGCTATAAATTATCACCAAAATTTATAGAACAAATATTAAAAGAGAAAAGAGGAGACCGAGTTTCTATATCGTCTACAGCACTGCTTCATATGGCATCTGATGTTGGGGACTAGCAATGGCTCCCCACCACAGTGTGCCAGGGATCAACACTATATTTTTGTCCATTAGGTGCAACTGTTTCTTTCCTTCCTGGAAATTTGCCTGTAAAGAATTTCCTTTAGAACAGAACGTGCAACCTTTGCCCAGTGGGAAGCCAGGGGGCCCAAGGAGAAGTTCTCAGAGGTTTTCCACCACAAATGATCTTTAGATGGCTTGTGAAGTATAACAAAGTCCTTTATTAATGAACAATCAAACAAAAACCTTTCTTGTCTTCAATAAAATTAAACAAATGCTTCCAGGCTTTTATGCAACTTGTGGCTTCCTAATCTTGCCCACGAAGGACAGGCAACTGTCTTCAATAACTTCTTCTTTACTTTAAAGGAAAATCCCTTTTTAGCTTCTCCCAGGCTGACTGTAATCTAATCCTTACTGATGTGGGTGCCACTACCGGGTCGAACTGCGTCTCGAAACACCGAGTGGACCTACCAGTAAAGGATTAGATATTCTCCAGCTGGGGTACTTTGGTCTTTAGGGCTGTTTCCCTCGAAATCTTTGGAAACTCTTAAAAGACTGTTTCCCCCCGGAAAGCCTTGAATGCTCTTAAGACTGTTTCCCCCCGGAAAGTCTTAAGGGTTGAAGCTTTTGTACAGGGGAAGCTTGCACATGTCCTGTACATTAGCTTTCCTTGCTGAGACTAACTAAAAAATGGCTCCCTTCCCTTCCCAATTGCCCTGAGCAAGAGGCAGAACCAAAACTTAACGATGATGGACAGGTGACTTACCCTATGACTGCAATGAAAGGAAGCTACCTATCTGCAGAGTCCCTGAATCCTTGGACTCCAAGCAAATCTTTAATACAAAGCAAATAAAGTTGGAGCTCCTGGTATAGCTGTACCAGGACAGCAGTCCAGACACCATTCCCACAGTTTTCCTCACTAAATTAGTCCAGAAAACTGTGGGAACACCCACCCCCTCCCCCACAACCCCCAAAGCCCTTTGAAAAGTAAGAAAAACTTAAATCGATCCCCTCCCCGCTCTCCTGGTGCATCATTTCTACACGCCAGGAGAGCTCCAGCTACAGTCTACTGAAGGCCGGGTAAATTTTCCTTACTTTTCAAAGGGCTTTGGGGGCTTTGGGAAAGGGTGGTAGGGCCTCCAGATGTTCTCGTGGACCAGTCCCGCTAGAGCATCTGGACACCCACCTCAGAAAGCATGCACTTTCTGGGGTGTGTGTAAACAGGCCCCCAGGAACATCTGCATTTTTAAAACATGGATAGTTCTGGGATAAAGATCTGTCTGGAACCGCCCTAAGTCTAAGCTATGTGGCAATTCTGGTAGAGTGCAGAGGGCCTGGGAGTACTCACTCATGGGAATTAAGCTTCTGGGAAAACTCAGGTTTAATTTGTAATAAAGCATATTTCTAGGTCTCATTGAAACAGCTGAAATCTCCATGGTTGTTGCATAATATCTCCACCAGGTTTTCATGTCTTGTATTGTTGTGCTTCTCTCTGAGTAGCAGCGACAGGATCAAATCAAATAAAATTGTAAAAATAACCACACTGGATGGGG
Source organism: Anolis sagrei ordinatus (assembly GCF_025583915.1). NCBI lineage: Eukaryota > Metazoa > Chordata > Lepidosauria > Squamata > Anolidae > Anolis > Anolis sagrei. The sequence goes on from NW_026847549.1 coordinate 125,867,956, forward strand.
CCAAAGGTCTGTCTAGTTCAATGTTTTGGAAGCACTGCTGAGTAATATCAGACTCCTATAATTACTGATTTGTTGAAGGAACCTGTCACTTTTAAGCTAGCCAGTTTCATTTCTGGTTAAGTGAAAAGGACTGAAATTCTGAAGCATTTTTTTTCAAGCACAACTTTTTCTTCTTTTCTTCAATAAATAAATGGAAAGCTTAACTTTTGGTCTTGGAACAAATCTCACTCTTTTTATTAATCTCTTTCCAACACAATTCTTCCATGCTGTGATTCCTGCAGTACCTTTAAACTTCATTCAGCATAGTGACCCTGACTCTGACTCATCACATTGATTTCAGTGTCTATCATGAGCAGGGAATACAAGAACTGCCTCTGAGGTTTGATTCAGAAATATATCTTCTTGGCCTCAATATGTTTGCTGTCAAAGAGACCAAGAAGATAAAACAAGCACCGAATGTTATCTCTTGAGTAAAAGCATCACAAAAACAAATGAAACATAAAAGTTGTTGAGAGAGATTTGTTATTGCCTGAGACACAGGATAGCACTGACAAGAGCAAGGAGTAAATAATGAGATTTGATAATAACAAATAAGAAACACAGCAGGTAATAGTATCTTTTAACAAAAACAAGTTACTTTACTCCTCACTCTGTTTACTCAATAGGAGATAATTAGAAAGTGCCTCATTGGGATATTGATTACTACTGAATTACCACTACTGCTGTGAGTTTATCATTGAAAATACAGGAAAGTGTTCCTTTGCTCCCCCAAGAGACCAATTCAGATATTGCACTCTGAATATTCTGAGAAAAATACAAGATATCACAAAGCAATATTTCCCAGTAGTTTCTTTTCACTCAGATTGCTTGACCTCAACCTCAATCACCTATATGCCATTTGGAGATGGGATGGAATTAATAATAATAATAATTACAACACTTTATTTGTACCCCGCTACCATCTCCCCAAGGGACTCGGTGCGGCTTACATGAGGCCAAGCCCAAATACAACAATACAGAACAACAATACAAGCAATTAAAATAAAAAAAACATAGACAATAAAATATGCAACAATTAACAATAAGACAACACACAATTAAAAACAGTGGGAAGGCCAAATGTAAAGTTAAAATTGGAAATGATGCCGGGACATGGACAAAAAGGTGAAAGTGGCATTTGTGGAAAACGTACAAGCAGACATAATATGTAAAGTGCTTTAAGGGACAAAGTGCTATGGGATCATTATTCTGGGAAGGCACACTGGAACAACCACGTCTTCAAACTCCTCCTAAAGACTGCCAGAGTTGGGGCCTGCCTGATGTCCTTAGGGAGTGAGTTCCAGAATCGAGGGGCCACCACCGAAAAGGCCCTCTCTCTCATCCCCACCAATCGCTCCTGCGATGCAGGTGGGATCAAGAGCAGGGCCTCTCCCGATGATCGAAGTGATCGTGTGGGTTCGTATACAGAGATGCGGTCATGCAGGTAGGTGGGTCCCAAACCGTTCATCTATCACTTGATAGTCATCTATCAATTTATTTTTCAAAAAAAACAAACAAACTTGAGTTGCCTGGAGTTCCGTATAGATTGGAGGTGTAGATTTCAACTGCACTCAGACTGCAGCTGAAATTGAGAAAGAAGATTGAAACAAAAATTATAAAACCAGTAATCTCTGTTATCCTGTCTGTATTTATTATTTATGTATGTAAAACATTTATATTCTGCCCTTCTCACTCCGCAGGGGACTCAGGGTGGAGCACAACATATATACGACAAACATTCAGTGCTGTGACATAAAACCATAAATATATACAAACATTAAAATCACTTATATCCACATTAAAAGTTGCTTAAAAACTATCTCAGGACACCATTTTGCCTCATTGCACTGCCCCAAAGACTTGGTCCCACAGCCAGGTCTTCACCATCCTTCTGAAGGACAGGAGGGAGGGGGCTGGTCTAATATTTCCAGGAAGGGAGTTCCATAACAGTGGGCAATCACTGAGAAGGCCCTGTATTGGTTTGGTTCATGATAATACAGTATTGGACGCTAAGCAAAGCGACTTCATTTGTTTTACATACTCTTGTATGCACTGTAGCACTGCAATTGACAATACTATGTGTACACAAAGTAAATACAATTGAAATCCACTCATTGGGATGAATTTACTATTCCCAATGTGCATAGGCCTATAGCATTGAACATCAGCAAACTACCCTTTTCTTCCTGGATATTCAGGTTGGTTGGATGGATAAGGGGGGGGGGGGATATGAGGAGGGAAATCGCATGGAGAGTCAAACACAAACAATGGTTAATCAAATCCAAAATGGACTCCCTTCATGTATTTTCTTAGGCTCATCATAGCAGACCATACCAGTGCCAGGGGCATTGCATAAAATGCTTTGAGCTAGTATAAGGCAACAATCATTCATTCAGTCTCGTAATTTATATTGTACTAGCCGTCCCCTGCCACGCGTTGCTGTCTGTATATATGTGTTTTGTGTGTGTATCTGTGTATATATGTGTGTTTGCATGTGTGTGTGTGTGTGTGTGTGTGTGGGTGTATATATGTGTGTATATATTTGTGTATTTGTGTGTTTATATGTGTACACGCATATTGTGTATATGTGTGTGCATGTGTATATATGTATGTGTGCATGTATATGTGCATATGTATATGTGTATGTATATGTATGTGTGTATATTTGTGTGTGTTTGTGCATATATATCCGTGTGTATGAATGTGTGCATGTGCATATGTATATGAGTGTATGTGTATATGTAT
>NW_026847549.1:125870839-125888851 GCF_025583915.1 Anolis sagrei ordinatus
GGAAAAATCGGGTGATAGGTCATCTATTTTAAAGTGTGTGCTAGCTGCTGGGTTAGACTTCTTCAACTTGGATCTAAACAGTCTTAGCGTGTTTATATTGTTTCTCAACCTTCCTTATGCCATAACCCCTTAATACAGTTCCTCATGTTGTGGTGACCCCCAACCATAAAATTATTTTTGTTGCTACTTCATAACTGTAATTTTGCTACTGTTATGAATCGTAATGTAAAAATCTGATATGCAGGATGGATTTTCCTTCACTAGACCAAATTTGGCACAAATACCCAATACGCCCAAATACTGGTGGGGTTGGGTGGGGGATTGATTTTGAAATTTGGCAACAAAACATCTCACAAAACAAGGAGTGACCATCACTCAAAAAATATGATTTTGTCATTTGGGAGTTGTTTTTGCTGGGATTTATAGTTCACCTACAATCAAAGAGCATTCTGAACTCCACCAATGATGGAATTGAACCATGGCACACAGAACTCCCATGACCAACAGAACATACTGGAAGTGTTTGGTGGGCATTGACCTTGAGTTTTAGAGTTGCAGTTCACCAACATCCAGAGAGCAATGTGGACTCAAACACTTATAGATCTGGACCAAACTTGGCACAAATACTCAATATACCCAAATGTGAATACTGATGGAGTTTGAGGAAAATAGACCTTGGCATTTTGGGATTTATAGTTCACATACAATCAAAGAAGAGCAGGCAGGACTCTTTCTTTTAATATTGATATGTTGATGGGTAATTCCATGCTTATGTTGCTGTTACTGTTATTTTTTGTTCATGTTGTGACTCTGTATGTTTTGATGTTGTTGCTTGGAAAATGCCCTGAGTCCCCCCGGGAGACAGAGTGGTATATAAATAAAGTTTTATTTTTAATTTTTAAAATCAAACTACAAACTTTAGCATCCCATAGGACGCAGCCACATAACTGTTAAAAACAATAGTTGTGCAGCTTTAACATGATGCTGCCTAGTAGACACCCCATAGTCCTAATTTCCAAAATAAGTGTAAGTTTGTTCTTTAGGACCCTTGTGTGATAATTGTCATCGGAAGAGGAGAAGAAGACTTGGAGGGATTAATGCGGGTTGGAGGATCCCAGTAAAGAATGGTGTGGTGGCCTCTATGCAGCTCGGCAGATGAATTAATTTGTCAAGTGTACGAATAGCCGCTTCCGATCGTGGTTCCTACTGTTTTGTTGTTTTAATGCTGACATGGCCTTTTGCAGCCTACATGATTTTTGTCAGCGCCGATTGTGTTTAAGTGCAGGCCAAGGTCTTTAGGCACTGCACCCAGTGTGCTGATCACCACTGGGACCACCTTGACTCATTTGTGCCAGAGTCTTTGCAGTTTGATCTTTAAATCCTCATATGGTGTAAGCTTTTCCAGTTGTTTTTCTGCAATCCTGCTGTCACCTGGGACTGCGACATCGATGATCCAAACTTTGTTCCAAAACTCTGTCTGTCTGAATCCGGAAGTTCCAGAGGAGTTTGGCGTGTTCATTTTCTGTAACTTTTTCCGGCTTGTGATTCCACCAATTCTTTGTTGCAGGCAGATGGTATTGGTGGCACAAGTTCCAATGAATCATCTGAGCAATGGTATTGTGCCTCTGCTTGTAGTTTTTGCAATCTTTTTGCAGCAGCTGAGGATGTGATCTATTGTTTCATCTGCTCATCATCATCATCATCATCATCATCATCATTATTAAATAACATTCTGAACCTCACCAATGATAGAATTGGACCAAACTTCACACACAGAATTCCCATGCCTTGAAGGGACTCACTGGTGCGAGCCACCCACTAACGCCACACACGCTCCCTTGCCTGCACATGTGCATCAAATTGTCATGTGCCGAGCATGCCTACTCTCCCCTCCCTGTTTGGAGTATCAGAAACAGCCTTCCCATTGGTTGAGAGGCCAGCTGAGAGGCTGGCCAATCACAGCAGGAGGAGGGCTTTTGGTGGGAAGATTCGCCCTTTATTTCCAAAAAAAAGGAAGAGAAAGGACAGGCGATCTTCAGCCTTCTCTGCCAAAGGGGTTCCTAAGACCATTAGAAATATATATTTTCTGATGGTCTTTGGCAACCCCTCTGAAGACCCCTCTTGACTCTCAGGTTGAGAAACACTGCTTTACAGCATGTGATGAGGTGGTATATCGTGCAACTTTAAAGTGTCCTAGATGGATGTGAATATGGAGGGACTCACTTTCCATAATGACATGTCCTTGACACAAGAAAGAGAGCATTCTAGAGCTTCTTTTGGCACAGATTCATGATCCAAACTGCCTTCAATTTCTATTTAGTGTAGAAACCTGATAGGATTTCAGGACAATATCCACCTTCTTAGAGATACAAAAATATTCTTTCCCCTCCAGGTATGTGGCAACCAAAATAACAAAAGGAAGAAAGGAACGACCTTGATAACTATCCAAAATGCTCATGCTGCTATGGCAACAAAAAGATCCTTCTTCACACTTCAGTACATTCTAATGTATCTGAACTTCATTATGAAACTCTAGTAAAACTTATCATCTTGTCATAATGAAGTGTCATATAACCTTTCTTAGCCGCAGGAACAAAATATAGCCCATTGCTCGTGTCTATGGTAACCATGCTTTCTATGCACAAGTTTAATTAGGGAAATTTAGGCTGACTCTTAATAGGAAAGAGTGGCCAGAGGTGGATAAGTCCCTGAATATTCATATAATTCTGGATCCTACTCTTAAGTAGTGGAAACTACTCTATGGACCCACCCCATACTTTTTCTTTTTAAAGAAACTAAGAGGAAGGAGGGTGGATGGGTAGATATAGTACTAAATATTATATGGCTCTTGAATCAATTGATTTGTCTACATGTTCATAGAGCTTTGAACATTTGGTATTGCTTGGCTGCACATGTCCTAGTTTTCATCTGTTGATGTTTGATGGTAGTACACTGTTCTAATTAGAAGTTGGAAAAGTTACTTTTTGTTCTCCAATGACTAAGAATTAGTGTCCAAAAAGTCCTAACTACACCTCACCCCAACCCCACCCCTTCCCAGATCAGGCATAAACCACAGTTACAAGCATGGCCATTTTATAGATATTTTACAGAGATTTGAAAGAATGGGCATTATGATCTGCAATCTTATTGGTTTACAGTATATTCCTTGTTGAAATAACAGGTATTGCTCTGATTGGTACCAAATACGATCCACATTTAGGACCTCATCATATTTTTTGTAACACTTTGACAACATTTGGGTGGGGGGTGATGTACCACCTGTACATCATCTTAAGCCAATTTTCTTTAAGGTCTGATGCATAATTTTTTAATGTATCTGTTTTCTTTATATACATGGATTATTCTAAGACCAGAACATTTAGTAGCAAGCATGAGGTTTGATTATGTGCTTTTGTTACCTTCAGATGCTAGTGTTCCCACTTCCGAGAAGATTTTGCTTCTGTAGCTTATTTCTACAGAGCCAAAGAGCTCACTGAAAACCATGTGTGCTATTTTCTATAATGAGGTGCAAGTCTGGGAAGACAAATTACATGCATCAGAGCAAGCAAAACATTTTAACCTTTATTTTTGGACAACAGATTGCACAAGCTCCACTGGGGCATACTGCTTAGCAGGGGTTTCTTAAGATTTTGAGCATCTTGAGCTAAACTGGGACATGCTTCACTCCATGCATTCATTCAGATGTGAAGCATATGGCTGGGACAGTATGGTAGATGTGAAGTTGGACTTGTACCAGAGATATCAGTTATTTATCATGTCATCAGCAACCATACCATTGTATTACATTTCTAACAGAACAAAACAAACACACAGATTAAAAAAAACACAGATTTTGCAAACTTGGTAGTTGGTTAAATGTCCTTTGACCAGTATCTGGCCACTTGGAGTGCCTCTGGTGTTGCCGCAAGAAGGTCCTCCATTGTGCATGTGGCAGGGCTCAGGGAGCATTGCAGCAGGTGGTCAGTGGTTTGTTCTTCTCTGCACTCGCATGCCGTGGATTCCACCCTGTAGAGAGCAACCAGAGATATCAGTAAAGAGCGTTCACAAGGTTTCTTCAAGGTTTCTTCATATTCAGAAGGAACACATTTGAATGTGCAAAGATCTGATCATCTTTTCCATCCTGATGTGAGGTCATGGTAGCAATGAATTAGGGTTGCTGATTTTTCACCAGGGGTGGGGGTGTTCTATGAACCCCATCCCAGGGTGGCCCAACAGATCCACCTTTAGGCTTCTGTCATTCATCTTGCTTTTTTACCCTCTAGATCTCTCCATGGATCTCTCCGGGACTATGGCGCAGCTGGCTGGGAGTCAGCTGCATTAAGATCACTACTGACCAAAAGGTCATGAGTTTGAAGCCAGCCAGGGTTGGAGTGAGCTTCCGAACAATTTGTTTAGCTTGCTGTCAATATTTGCAGCCCGAAAAATAGTTGCATCTGTCAAGTAGGAAATTTAGGTATCACTTATGTGGGGAGACTAATTTAACTAATTTACAAGGCCATAAAATTCAGTCAAAATTCAGAAAGCATGCAAAGAATGTGGAAGTACTACATCAATGTCACAAATGGATGGTGGAGCGACAGCTCCCCTAGTGGCCAGAATACCCTCATGAAAAGCTGGAATGTCAAATAGCTTCTGAGTGTCTGTCTATATATATTATGTGTCTATGGCATTGAATGTTTGCCATGTATATGTAGATTGTAATCCGCCCTGAGTCCCCTGCAGGGTGAGAAAGATGGAATATAAATACTGTAAATAAGTAAATAAATAAATAAATACTTGAACCTTAAGGCGATCCTTAGTACGGGCACACGGCTGGACAAAGTGGAAAGCATAATCAGTCTCTTTGTTGTTGTGTGCCCTCAGATTGTTTCCAACTTAAGGAGACTCTAAGTATCCCTGAGACCTGGAAAAAGGCAAATATAACACTTATACACAAAGAAAATACAGATGAAACAAACATTAAAAATTATAGACCCATATCGCTACTCAATTTGGATTACAAATTTTTTTCATATATATTAGGCGAAAGACTCAAAACCTTTTTGGTGAATTGGATAGATGAAGATCAAGTCGGTTTCCTACCGGAACGACATATCAAAGAAAATATAAAAAATATACTAAACGTAATTGAATACTACGAGACGCACCACGAAAAAGAATTGGCTCTAATGACAATTGACGCCGAGAAGGCTTTTGACAATATAAATTGGAATTTTTTCAAAATTATATTTAAAGAATTAGATATTGGCTATACTTTTCAAAATGCAATTAATGCAATATATAATGAGCAAAAGGTGACAATTTGGGTGAATGGTATACCATCTAAAGAAATTACAATCAAGAGAGGCACAAGACAGGGGTGTCCCTTATCACCCCTCATTTTCATTATGTCATTGGAAATATTACTGAGAAACATCAAAGAAAATGAGCAACTCCAGGGACTGAATATTGGAAGACAAAGATACAAATACAGGGCATACGCAGATGACCTGATATGCATAATGGAAGATCCAAGAGAAAGCCTTTTAAATTGGCTGAAAGTTATTGAAGAATTCGGGAGGGTAGCAGGTTTCAAAATGAATAAGGGAAAGACAAAGATACTAACAAAAAATATGTCTAAGGAAAAACAAAAGATATTGGAGGACCTGTCAGGAGTTCAAACCTGCACAAAAATGAAATACTTAGGAATTTGGATAACGGCTAAAAATTCTCAATTATTAAAGAACAATTATGAAGCTAAATGGACTGAAATAAAGAAAGATTTGAATAATTGGAAACACTTAAATTTATCAATCTTGGGAAAAATTGCAACAATAAAAATGAATGTCCTACCAAAAATGCTGTATCTCTTCCAGAACATACCCATAATTAGAAATAACAAATTATTTGATAATTGGAACAAAGAGATCTCGAAATTTATATGGAACGGCAAGAAACCAAGGGTCAAGTACACAAACATGATAGATCAAAGGAATAGAGGAGGAATGGGTTTACCTGATCTAAAATTATATTATGAAGCAAGTGGACTCTCTTGGGTGAAAGATTGGATTTCATTGAAAAAAGAAAGAATATTAACAATTGAAGGTTTTGACCTCAGATTTGGGTGGCACTCGTACCTGTGGTACAATCAAACACTAAAAGAAAAGAACTTCAACAATCACTTTATTAGGGCAGCGTTAATAAAGATTTGGAATAAATATAAAACAAGAATGTATCTAAAAACACCACTATGGGCATCACCATTAGAAGCGAAACAAAGAAGACTGTTAGGATGGACCAACTGGCCAATATATAAAGATGTATTAAAGAAAAAAGATAATGAACTACAACTGAAGACAAGAGAAGAGATAAACATCCAATTTACAAACGTATCCTGGTTCCAATATTTACAACTTAAAGAATACTACAATTCAGACAAAAAATTAGGCTTTATGATAAAGGAAGACATATGGGACCAAATTTTAGGGAAAAAGAAAAAAAATATAACAATAATATATAACAAATTATTAGAGTGGGCTACCGAAAAAGAAATAATAAAAGAATGTATGATTAAATGGGCTAAAAATATAGGAAGACAAATACAATACAAAGAATGGGAACAAATTTGGACAAAAAAGATCCGATATACTTATTCGACTGATATGCAAGAGAATTGGTTAAAGATTTTTTATAGGTGGTACATGACGCCACAAAAATTAGGCATGATTTATGATACTGTAAGAAATAAATGCTGGAAATGTGAATTACATACTGGAACGTTCTACCACGTATGGTGGACATGCCCCATAATTAGCACATACTGGAAAATGATAAAACAAGAATGCGAAAAGATCTTAAAAACAAAGATTCACATGAAAACAGAATACTTTTTATTGGGAATAATAGATGAGGAATTGGAATTAGATCAGAATAAGGATATTTTGTTCAATTATTGTATCACAGCAGCAAGAATAGTTTTGGCAAAAAAATGGAAACAGAAAGAAGTAGCCACAAAAGAGGAATGGACAAGTAAGATGAAAGAAATTAAAGATATGGACAAATTGACGTTTGCATTAAAAGACTCATATGGAAAACCAATGAGAAGAACGGATTGGAAGCCATATAAGGAATATCTAACAGAAGACCAAGATAGGAAAGACACAAAAGAGGAGGAAGAATGAGTTTTTCAGAAAAAGGAAGAAAATAAAAAGACGGAACCAAAGAGAAGGAGATTATGGAAGTCAGAAGACCCCCCGCACTTTCCCCCCCATATCCCCGCCCTCCCTTCCCTTCCCCCTGGATCCTATACACTCTCCGCACCCTCTTCCCCTAACCCAATTCTCACTCCTCTACCCAACCCAATTTATCCCTTCAACTGCCCCCTTACCTTTAACCCTGACTTTACCAATCCCCCTTGTCCCTCCTTTTTTTTTACCTATATACCTGTATGAATATACCTCAATAAAAATTATTTTTTAAAAAAGGAGACTCTAAGGTAAACCTATTACAGAGTTTTCTTTGTGATGCTCAGAAGGCTTTGGTCTTTGCCTTTCTCTGAGGCTGAGACAGTGTGATTGCCAAGATCACCCAGTGGATTTCCATGGCCAAGTAGGTATTGAAACCCTCCTCTTTAGAGCCATAGTTTAAAAATGCAAATCACTATTTATCTCCTAATCAATTATTAAATGAAACTATAAGACACAATTTTATAAAATGGAACAAGTAATTTTATTATATATAAAAATAAATTAAAGAAGAACCCCTTGAACACTTTCTTCATTTACAAAATAAATAAATTACATATTTCAGACAGAAAAAAACCTTGGCATTTAAACAAGCCATATATGGAAAGATGTTCCCAGGATTCAACCAGTGGGAAGTTTGGAGAAGTTATTTTTTCCTCATTCTAACTGTCTTGAAGGGTATATATATTTATTTATAGTAATACCCTACCCGTCAACCAATCCACCTGTCTGTGACAGAAGGGCAACCACCAGCCAATCCCTGTGTGGATCTTAGCCAACTCATTTCTCAGCCAATCAGGAGGAGGTGCAGGAAGTCTGAATAGCTGTTAAAATATAGAAAATATTTTGTATTTTATTGTGAAGGTGTATATGTACATTTTCAACCAGTGACTTGGTTCTTGCACCCCTTTTGATCAAATTGTAATAAACCACTACAGTTTGACTTCAAACCCAGAATGCTTTGTTCTAGGTTCTGGTTGATCTGATTTAGTGGAAGGTCACCAGGCATGGACCCTCTAACTGCGGTCCTAGATAAAATCACTACAGTGGGGAGGAGATGAAGACCAGCAGATACTGACTGCTCTTCTCTTTTTACTAGGCCATGGAAGTGGCAGTTGTGATGGAGGGAGGGCCTTTCATTAGCCTCCAGGGTTAAGGTATGATGTTTATTATGAGGACAAATGGAATAATGGAACGTATGTTGCCTCAAATTCTTTGAACAAAGACAAGATGATACCCTGCTTCAAGAATAATTGTGTTGTTGTTGTTCAATTGTTCAGTCGTTTCCGACTCTTCGTGACTTCATCGACCAGCCCATGCCAGAGCTCCCTGTTGGTCGTCACCACCCCCAGCTCCTTCAAGGTCAATCCAGTCACTTCAAGGATACCATCCATCCATCTTGCCCTTGGTCGGCCCCTCTTCCTTTTTCCTTCCATTTTTCCCAGCATAATTGTCTTCTCTAAGCTTTCCTGTCTTCTCATGATGTGGCCAAAGTACTTCATCTTGGCCTCTACTATTCTTCCCTCCAATAAGCAGTCGGGCTTTATTTCTTGAAGTATGGACTGGTTGGATCTTCTCGCTGTCCAAGGCACTCTCAGAACTTTCCTCCAGCACCACAGTTCAAAAGCATCTATCTTCCTTCGCTCAGCCTTTCCTATGGTCCAGCTCTCACATCCGTAGGTTACTATGGGGAATACCATTGCTTTGACTATGCGGATCTTGGTTGCCAGTGTGATGTCTCTACTCTTAACTATTTTATCAAGATTTTTCATTGCTTTCCTCCCAAGAAGTAAGCGTCTCCTGATTTCCTGGCTGTAGTCTGCATCTGCAGTCATCTTTGCACATAGAGATACAAAGTGTGTTACTGCCTCCACGTTTTCTCCCTCTATTTCCCAGTTGTCAATCATTCTTGTTGCCATAATCTTGGTTTTTTTATGTTTAGCTGCAACCCAGCTTTTGCACTTTCTTCTTTCACCTTGATTAGAAGGCTCCTCAGCTCCTCCTCACTTTTGGCCATCAAAGTGGTGTCATCTGCATATCTAAGGTTGTTAATGTTTCTTCCAGAAATTTTCACCCCAGCCTTGCATTCCTCAAGCCCCGCACATCGCATGATGTGTTCTGCATACAAGTTGAATAGCTTGGGTGAGATTATACAACCCTGTCGTACATTTCCAATCTTGAACCAGTCTGTTCCATGATAAGTTCTTACTATTGCTACTTGGTCCTTATACAGATTCCTAGTAGCAACAGTAAGAACTGATACTACTACTACTACTACTACTACTACTAATAATAATAATAATAATAATAATAATAAAATAATGGTGTAGCACAGGCTATTTTGGTCTCAGATGTCAGCTTCATATGCACCTTAGTTACTTCTGCAAACCTAATGTTCATTTCCTGAAACAGGGCATTATAGGTAATTTCCAAGAGCTGCCTTTTATATTTCACTTTATGAAATTGCTTGTTGTAGGACGTGAGCAGACTTTTGTGCATAGAAAATTTTCTAATATTAGATCTTAGCTAAAGTAATCTAATAAGGGTTCCATTATACAAATGCAAGATTAGGCTTTCAATGCTAACAATTCACGTTGTCACAATATTGTAATTTCAAGATTTAATACATTGTACATTTATGTTTCAGAGCCATAAATATGAGTCACGAACATAAAAATGACATCTCTAGTTTTAATCAAGTGCAGTAATTTTTGAAGAAGGGGAGGTTATGCTGTTTCCATATTGTATAGAAATAAAATTGCGTAGCTAGTTCTAACATTATCACTACTTGTCACACCCTGAATTATTATTATTATTATTATTATTATTATTATTATTATTATTATTATTATTATTAAAACCAGATAGAACTCTTCCATCCCACCCAGAGGCAAGGTAGGCAGGCGAAAAGAATAGGTCTTCACTGGCTGGAGGAAGGTGGACATGGGACAGAGTGAAAAATGATACAGGCAAAGGAAAGACAATGGGCACAGAGATCTTTCCAGTGCCTGAAATTTTACAGGCCTTCAATTGGCTTATCACTCATTGTGGATAGGTCTATTTGAAAAGGCCATGGGCAAATGGGAATTGGTTCTTTAGAAAAATGCCAAGGAGTAAATTTAGTTTTTGCATCATCTAACCTATAATCCCAGAATCATTAAGCACATCTAATCAGAATGTTTGGTTTCAAAGAGAAAGTGGTGAAAAGGGGATCCAAGGATGCCAAACATTTGTCACCTTGGGGATAAATAATGAATATGCTGTATATACATCCTAGTTCTGTCCTCCTTGGTACACTTGATACACAGCACTGGGACTATGGCGCAGCTGACTGGGAGTTAGCTGCATTAAGATCACTACTGGCCAAAAGGTTCTGAGTTCGAAGCCAGTCAGGGTCGGAATGAGCTTCCGGCCATTGTGTGTAGCTTGCTGTCAACCTTTGCAACCCGAAAAACAGTTGCATCTGTCAAGTAGGAAAATATAGGTACCGCTTATGCGTGGACAGCTGGATGCTAATTAACTAATTTACGATGCCATAAAATCTCCAGCAAGCAAGCAAAGAATGAGGAAGTACTCTATCAGTGTCTCAAATGGATGGTGAAGCGACAGCTCCCCTGGTGGCTAGAATACCTTCATGAAAGCTGGAATGTTAAATAGCCTCTGTGTGTCTGTCTATATATATTGTGTGTCTATGGCATTGAATGTTTGCCATGTATACGTACATTGTAATCTGCCCTGAATCCCCTGCGGTGTGAGAAGGGTGGAATATAAATACTGTAAATCAATCAATCAATCAATCAATCAATCAATAAATATCTTATATATGGCAGCACATATTAGCTTCCGCTAAGGTGAGATTGACAGGAATTCTGGAAAAGGGTTGCAATGATGGCTTATGAATAGTAGACAGTTAAAGGAAGTTGAAGGACAGAACTGTAGGACCTCATAGAGCTTCCAGGGAGCATAGACCATGCTCTGAACTGACTTGTAGGTTGACTGAGTGTTGTGAGGGGGTGTCAGAAGGGTCTCAGAAGACCGCCAGAAATCACAGTATTTTCTGTTGGTCATGGGGGTTCTGTATGGAAAGTTTGGCCCATTTCTCTCATTGGTGGGGTTCAGAATGCTCTTTGATTGCAGGTGAACTATAAATCCCAGCAAATACAACTCTCAAATGTCAAGGTCTATTTTCCTCAGACTCCACCAGTGTTTACACTTGAGTATTCGTGCCAAATTTGATCCAGAGCCATCATTGTTTGAATCCACAGTGCTCTTTCAATGTAGTTGAACTACAACTCCAAAACTCAAGGTCAAGCCCACCAAACCCTTCCAGTATTTTCTGTTGATCATGAGAGTTCTGTGTGCCAAGTTTGGTTCTATTCCATCACTGGTGGAGTTCAGAATGCTCTTTGATTATAGGCTAACTATAAATCCCAGCAACTACATCTCCCAAATGACAAATGGTCACTCATTGGACTGATAGGCGTATTATGTCCAAATTTGGTGTCAATTTGCCCCATGGTTTTTGAGTTCTGTTAATCCCACAAACTAACATTACATTTTTATTTATATAGATAAATGAAAGGATTTAATAAGCTCTGATGTCTCTCTACTTTATCATTGCAATTTATATATGTGTTCATATGTTTTATAAGGAGTTTGTTTAATCTTCAGTCTGCTAGGAAAATTGAATTACTGTGTTGTGAAATGATACATGTCTAAAAAGTGTGTCACCATCATGAAATATTTGGAAAGTTCTACCCTAGGGGATGTGAGTGGGTGTTTTTGGAGGAGACAAGATTTCTTCGAACAAGGCTTGCCTTTGCCTTCCCCTAAGACTGCGTTTGTATAATTGGCCCATGGTTACTCAGGGGGTTTTCATGGGTAAATAAGAATTCAAACCTGTCCTGTTCAACATCTTTATTAATGACTTAGATGAAGGGTTAGAAGGCATGATCATCAAGTTTGCAGACGATACCAAATTGGGAGGGATAGCCAATACCCCAGAAGACAGGAGCAGAATTCAAAACGATCTTAACAGGTTAGAGAGATGGTCCAAAACTAACAAAATGAAGTTCAACAGTAACAAATGCAAGATACTCCACTTAGGCAGAAAAAATGAAATGCGTAGATACAGAATGGAGGATGTGTGGCTCGAGAGCAGTACTTGTGAAAAAGATCTTGGAGTCCTCGTAGGACAACAAGTTAAACATGAGCCAACAATGTGATGTGGCGGCAAAAAAAGCCAATGGGATTTTGGCCTGCATCAATAGGAGTATAGTGTCTAGATCCAGGGAAGTCATGCTACCCCTCTATTCTGCCTTGGTTAGACCACATCTGGAATACTGTGTCCAATTCTGGGTACCACAATTGAAGAGAGATATTGACAAGCTGGAATGTGTCCAGAGGAGAGTGACTAAAATGATCAAGGGTCTGGAGAGCAAGCCCTAGGAGGAGTGGCTTAAAGAGCTAGCCATGTTTAGCATCAAGAAGCAAAGGCTGAGAGGAGACACGATAGCCATATATATATGTGAGAGAAGATTTTCTTGGGTTAAAAAGTAGTATTATAAGCCAGAATATATGGTACTCAAATTGAAATGCCATGTGAAAGAATTGGTAGCTTTACAAGGTAGATAGGAGCCTGTTGGCACTTTTTTGTCATCTATTCTTTACTGAAAATCTGCAACATCATCCTCCAGCCATCTGCAGTTGTGATGCTGCAGTGCACCAAAGACCAAGGCAGTAATTCCCAGTGTTTACTAACTGCTACATCCAGGAGTCAGAGACTATAGTTTCTTACCAGATTCCTTGGTTTGAAAACCTCGACCTCTTTTCAGACAATATGCACCAAAAGTGTGTGCATTACATTCTTTTACATATGTTATAAAGTGGAAGCGAAGACAGTGTAATGTCTGCATAAAACACTCCGTATTGCTCTTCTAACTGGCTAATTTCACTCCGCCTCTCCAAAATGGCAGTTCCCAGAATTGGTTTAAGGGGGAAAAAAGAATGATTAATTTCTCAAGCCTGTCTGTTCAATAAACAAGATTAGTTCTTTTGCTTGGTTGCATATTTTATTCACAGTCTCAAAATGCACATTAGGAGCCCCTGCCAAAAGCAAAGGGCTTTGAGTTAAAGAAATAAAGGAGTGCAAACGTTCTGTTGATCGTGTAACGATCTGTGTGCTACGCTGAGGAGTGTGACCTCAGCTCCTCTCTTGGAATGGAGAGTATTGCGGAAAAGGTAATAGATCATATCTTTGGAAAGGCAATGAGTTTAAATAAAAGCTGCATTGATTTGTTTTTCCTTTCCAGGCCATTTAATGGATTCGTAGTAATGAGATTTAGTGCAAATTGATTAACTTTGTAGCTCTAATTGTGTCTTCGGCTTTAGAAAAAGTGAGATGGTAAAGGGGAATTAAGAAAAAAAAATCCCCAACTGATGCATTATTTCGCTTGAGGGTCGACTCAAACTCAAATAAACATTGCATAGCATTTTTCTATTGTGGGTACCATTTTTTCATTACCCTAGCGTTTCAGCTATTGTGATGATGACTCAAGATGTCAATCTTTCTACTATTATTAGTAATCATAGAGGGCCACAAGTGAGTAAAGGGGCAATGTGGGTTAATCTTCTTTCTGTTTACCATAAATCGCTCTCCAGAAGATGTGACCATAGATGTCCATTTTGTTGCATCTTTCTTTTCTTTTGTTGCATCTTTCACGGTAGTCCACGCTCTGGTTACATCCCGTTTAGACTACTGCAACGCTCTCTACGTGGGGTTGCCTTTGAAGACGGCCCAGAAGCTTCAATTGGTCCAACGTGCGGCAGCCATGATACTAACAGGAGCGGGACGCAGGGAGCATACAACCCCCTTGTTGTACCAGCTCCACTGGCTGCCAATTTGCTATCGGGCTCAATTCAAGGTGCTGGCGTTGGCCTATAAAGCCCTAAACAGTTTCGGCCCAAGATATCTATCCGACCGCATCTCGACCTACAAGCCCACCAGGACTTTGAGATCTTCCGAGGAGGCCCTGCTCTCGATCCCGCCTGCTTCTCAGGCACGGCTGGCGGGGACGAGAGATAGGGCCTTCTCGGTGGTGGCTCCTCGGCTGTGGAACACCCTTCCCGTGGACATCAGACTGGCTCCTTCCCTGATGATATTCCGCAGGAAATTAAAGACTTGGTTGTTCAAGAAGGCGTTCGAACAAGAAGTGCAATGATTGGTAATGTCTGTAGGAATGGAACAACGGAAAATGATACTGGATTGTGGATTGGATGATGAGATGACGCGGAATGGTTGTCGTAGTAATGATGATGTTTTTGATGATGTTTTTGATGATGATGTTTTTGGTAATGCTGGATTGTGGATTTTTATATTGTGTCTTGAATTTTGAACCTTGTTCCTTCTATGTTGTACACCGCTGTGAGTCGCCCCGGGCTGAAAACAGCGGTATATAAGCAAAGTAAATAAATAAATAAATTTTCTCTAATCTGGTGACTGAAATAATAATAATAATAATAATAATAATAATAATAATAATTTATTTATTTAGAACTTTTATATACTGGTCTTCTCAACCTCCGCAGAGGGACTCAGGCCGGTTCACAACAAAAGATTCATAAACAATAGTTTAAAATATCACACCACATAATGTACTAATACATAAAATACATTAAAATACAATCATATAATTACATAAGGCCAAGTCATCAGAATGAAATCACAATTCATCACCATCTGTCCGTGTGGTCAAGAGTTATTGACTCACTCAGAGCCAAGTTTTCACCAGCTTTCTAAAAGTCAGGAGAGAAGGGGCAGTTCTAATCTCCAGTGGGAGAGAGTTCCAGAGCCGAGGGGCCACCACCAAGAAGGCCCTGTCCCTCGTCCCCACCAGACGCGATTGTGAGGGTGGTGGGACTGAGAGCAGGGCCCCTCCAGAAGATCTTAATAACCTTGATGGTTCATAGGGGAGAATCCGTTAGGACAGGTAAATTGGGCCAGAGTCATTTAGGGCTTTATAGGTCAACACCAGCACTTTGAATTGTGCTCGGAAACTGATTGGCAGCCAGTGAAGCTGACGTAACAGAGGAGTAGTATGCTCCCTGTACCCCACTCCTGTTAGTAGTCTGGCTGCCGCTCGTTGGACTAGTTCTAGCTTCCAGGCAGTCTTCAAAGGCAACCCCACGTAGAGAGCGTTGCAGTAGTCTATACGGGATGTAACCAGAGCGTGGACCACCGTGGCCAGATCAGACTTTCCAAGGTACGGGTGCAGCTGGCGCACAAGTAATGATAATAATAATAATAATAATAATAATAATAATAACAACTATATTTGTACCCCGCTACCATCTCCCCAAGGGACTCAGTGCGGCTTACATGAGGCTGAGCTCACAATACATCAGCAAAAAACAACAACAACAATACAAAACTATAAAAAAAAACCTCATAAACAAAAAATAGGCAGTAAACATCAACAATAACACAATAACATTTAAAAACCTATGGCTGGGCCAAATGTAATAATTAATTTTTTAAAAAATAATGCTGAACAAGACCAGGTGAAATATAACTAGGATAGAGTTTCGGAAAAGAATGGGGCGTACAGACAGTCCTAGATCACGAATAAAGTGCAATTAGGGACATATTGCTGGGAGATCAGATGGCATTTTTCAATGATCCTGATTTAAACCAAGGTGTTCTCATTGTGAACTAGAGTTACCAGATAACTGGAATATAACCCTAAATGGGTCTGGCCTAGCTTACCTGTCCGAACGAATCTCCCCTTATGAACCTGCGAGGACTTTAAGATCATCTGGAGAGGCCCTGCTCTCGGTCCCGCCATCATCACAAGTGGGAATGAGAGATAGGGCCTTTTCAGTGGTGGCCCCTCTGCTATGGAACACCCTTCCTAGGGAGATCAGATTGGCTTCTTCGCTCCTAGCATTTCGGAAGAATCTTAAGACATGGCTATTTGGGCAGGCAATCACGAATACTGAGTAACGGACATAAGAATGGAACAACTACATGACGGGACTGGACATTGTTTTAATGAGTATCTATTGAATTATGTTTTATTATAGTGTTATGCCTTTATTGTTGTTGACGTTTTATATTGTAATTGTGTTCTTGGTGGCATTGAATTTTGCCTTGTAAACTGCCTCGAGTCGCTGGAAGGCTGAGAGGGGCGGTATACAAATATACTAAATAAATAAATAAGTATGACAGTGTGGAGCCCCCTGTGGCATGGTGGGTTAAAGCGCCGAGCTGCTCAATTTGCTGACCTAAAGGTTGCAGGTTCTAATCCGGGGAGCAGCATGAGCTCCCACTGTAAGCCCCAGCTTCTGCTAACTTAGCAGTTTGAAAAAATGCAAATATGAGTAGATCAAGAGGTACCTCTCTGGCGAGAAGGTAAAGGCACTCCATGCAGTCATGCTGGCCACATGACCTTGGAGGTGTCTACGAACAATGCCAGCTCTTCGGCTTAGAAATGGAGATGAGCACCAACCCCCAGAGTCAGACACGACTGGACTTGATGTCAGGGGAAAACCTTTATCTTTTATGGCAGTGTGGACTCTGATAACCCAGCTCGAAACAGATATTGTGGGATTTCTTGCCTTGATATTCTGGGTATATTGCTGTGTGGATGCGCTCCCAGAATATCAAGGCAGAAAATCCCACAATGTGTGCTTTGAACTGGGTTAACTGAGTCCACGCTGCCATATATTCCAGTTCAGAGCAGATAATGTGGGATTTTATTCAGCTGTGTGGAAGGGGCCTAAGTCCAAAGAAAGGATTTTGAATGGGTATGGGAAAGAACGGAAAAACAATAGAGAATGAAGCATGAACAGAGAAAGAACAAAGAAAACAGGAACCAAAGTAAGAAAGAATTCCTAAGAAAATGTCTTTCAACTTTACCACATTCAACAGCAAGGGGAAGTTATGTTTTGGGGAGAGGAAATGGGTAAATAGTATGGTTGGGGAAGGTCTAGTCAAGATACTGGGGAAGTGAAACTAGGAGAATAACATTTGCAGTGACCCAAAGACCAGAAAAATGAAAAAAATATGGGGAGAGGAGAAGTGGAGAGTTTTACCCCCCCTCTTTAAGCCGGTACCATGCTGTTTGACACTTGTCCATTCTACATTTTTTTTTCAAACTAGGGAACTGCTTGGAGAAGAGGGCACATGTTGTTCTTTGTTGTCAAATCGGTTTTGACCCATGACAACCCTATTAAAGAGAAAGCTCCATGACATCTGCCATCAACATCCTTGCGCAGATCTTGCAGGCTTACGGCTGTGGTTTGAGTCACCTGTGTTGTGGTCTTCCGCTTTTCCTACTGCCTTCAGCTATATTGAGAATTATCGTCTTTCACAGTGAGTCATCTTGTATCATGTTATATGCAAAGCATGCTCGCCTTAGTTTAGTCATTTTGTCTTCTGGTGAAGTTGAGGCTTGATTTGTTCTCAGGCTATTTATAGATATTACTAAGTGTTGTTTATCCTGGTGTAGACTTTCCAGGCAATCTACCTAGTTCAGTCCTCCCCTCTCAAACACTATGAACAGTATATTTGAGTTTCAGGAATT
Organism: Anolis sagrei ordinatus; assembly: GCF_025583915.1. Taxonomy (NCBI): domain Eukaryota; kingdom Metazoa; phylum Chordata; class Lepidosauria; order Squamata; family Anolidae; genus Anolis; species Anolis sagrei. The sequence continues at coordinate 125,888,667 of NW_026847549.1, forward strand.
GGATTCAAAATCGCAGGGATTGGGATGTTTATGACCTGGCAACTGCATATAAATCAAAGTTTTCTTTCGCTCAATATTCTGTAAAATATGTGTAGATCATAATAAATTGTGGCAACTTCTTGTGGGTATGGGGATACCAAATCCCCTTGTCTCTCTCCTGAGGAATCTGTATAAGGACCAAGTAG
>NW_026847549.1:125890534-125903101 GCF_025583915.1 Anolis sagrei ordinatus
GCGTGTGTGCCGCGCCGGGGGGTGAGGGGGCGCGTGCGCGCGTGTGTGTGCATGTGTGTGTGTGCCGCGCCGGAGGGGGGAGAGGGGGCGCGTGCGCACGTGTGTGTGCATGTGTGTGTGTGCCGCGCCGGAGGGGGGAGAGGGGGCGCGTGCGCGCGCGTGTGTGCCGCGCCGGGGGGGTTGGGGGTGCGCGCGCGTGTGTGCCGCGCCGGGTGGGAGAGGGGGCACGCGTGTGTGTGTGTGTGCCGCGCCGGGGGGAGGGGCCGTGCGCGCGCGCGTGTGTGTGCCGCGCCGGGGGGGGGGGAGGGGCCATGTGTGTGCGCGCGCCAGGGAGTTTGCGCCAGTGCGCATGCTCAGTTGCTTTGTCGTTTATTGTGGTTGTTGTTGTGTGTTTTTGATTTCTGAGTGGATTAGTTTGTACCTTGTTGGTTGCCCTTGGGGCATGGGAAGTTTGGTGGAGTTTCGTTGGGGGGTTTTTGAGTTTTGTTTCCTCATACGACGCCAGGAGGAAATTTATATATATAGATTCAAAAACATTTAACCTACTGATGCCTCAATATAATTTTATTGGTATCTATTTTCATTTTGAAATCTACCAGTGGCTTCCGAATTTCTCACCCTCGGCTTATACTTTAGTCAATCCGTTTTCCCAGTTTTTGTGGTAAAATTAAGTGACTCGGCTTATATTCGGGTCGGCTTATACTCGAGTATATATGGTACAATAATTTGGCCCTTGGAGTAATGAGGTCTAAAATGTAACAAAAGTGGCCTGGTTCTTAACGTTTTCCTAATGTTTATTAGGACATTCTTCAAATGTGTTTTTACATTTTAGGCTTTGCATGCTGATATCCTCTTGTGTCTTTTCATTATAGATAATTTATTTTCCACAGCAGCAAAATTCCACACTTCTGTTGAGCATTCAAAGCTGCAAAGTGGGAAGAAAAACGGATTGTCTCTGAGGGCACACATTTTCGTCTATTGCCGAATGGATGTTTCTAGCCTCCTCCTAGTCTGATTTAAAATTAATGCAGCTCTGTGCTGGTGCAGGAGGGAACCCAACCGTCTGCAGCTCACTGCAGGATGAAAAAATATTTCAGCCCATTAACTTTGGATGATGTTTCTGTTGAAAAAGATATTGGTGCTGTGTTATTGCCTGGGCTCAGAGAGAGAGGCACTGAAAGTGTTGATATCATGCACTGAAAAAAAATTGCTCTTGGTTTTTAAAAGACGAATGCCATTCTTTTGGGTGTCATCTGACAACTGGCACTATCCTAGATCCCACGAGCAGATGTTCTTTTAATTCTTTTTTTGCTATCTGTCTTTGAAATCTTTATAGAAACTCATCAAAAGATCCACAGGGAGGCAAGGAAGGAGAGCAAACAACAATAGGCATGTTTTTCAGGTTTAGAAGAGAAACCCTTTCATACAAACACATCAGGTAAGTTGTAGTGTTTGTAGAGGTGCAGGGTTCATTATTTATATTGCTTTATTGGAATGTATTGATTTGAAAAAGATTAGACCTTAAATACTACTGCAGTAAGTGTTCCACATTATCCAAAAAGATAAACACTGAGGATGCAGAATGACTCCTGATTACTTGGATTTTATGGTGAGAAGAACGGAAGAGATCATTTGAAGGGTGCAGTCACTTTATGACAGGAAGGAAAAACCAACACCAAGTGGTAAATTCTCCTTATTGTTCTTGCACAGTGGGATTTTCTTGCATATGAACCCTCACAATTTTGACTAAGAATAACACTGATTTTCAGGTGATGAATAAATTTAAATTTCCCTGTGGGAGGGAAGCATTTATAAGAAAACTTAACAATGGAAGATAACTCTTTATTTAGTAGAGTTGTGGGCAGAATTTGTTTTTCCCATTCTTTCATTTCCATCGGTTTTTTGGGAGCACAAAATAGGTACGAAAATCAGCTCAAAAGGAAGCAGGAGTGGATCCTGGCTCCTGGCCTGTTTTTTAGCATCACAGAATAAGAGGCGTTCAGTTGTAGTCACTGGCAGGTGTGGGTGCTCCTGCACGCCACACACACACACTCTTCTTGGAAAGAGAGTGCGTGTATGGCATGTAGGTCAAGAGCGCCCGTGCCTGCCAGTGCCTGCAGTCAAGCACCTCTTACTTTAGAACAAATGTTCTTCACCCAACTGAACTGCACCTTTTGATTTTCACGAGAAACACATATAGCTCTTCAAGCGGGGACATGAGAGAAGCCTCCAACAAGGATGATAAAAACATCAAATCACCCAGGCGTCCCCTGGGCAACGTCCTTGCAGACGGCCAATTCTCTCACACCAGAAGCTACTTGCTCCTGACACGACAAAAAACAACAACAACAACAACAAAAACTCCAGGACAGGAAAAGCCCTCTGACTTTAAACACCACACATTGAATAAAAAGACAATCCTTTTATTGGAAATAATTTAAAAACAGCAAAGTAAAAAGCGCTTTAACGAAATAGGAAAATCCAATTAGGTAAGAAGATAAGCAGGAACAAAATAGTCTAGGGTAAAGTTCAACAAAGTCCATGAAAACAAAGTCCACATTTCTCTAATATAATCCAGAAAACCAGGAAACATTAATCCAAGGCAAGAGTATGCAGTCATAAAATCCAAGAATCAAAACCATGAAACAAGAAATACTTAAGCATGAATCTTCCAAGCTAGGCTTCCATGAAACAAGGACGAGAACTTAACTTTATTCCAAACGATGCTTCATCTGGCTACATTTCCCGTACTTGAGACTTTTATCCCCTCATTAAGCTATCCCAAGCACTCAGAAATTGGTTTCATGTTAGTTGAGATTCCCTTATCTTTTTCTGCTGGAGCCTGGCAGAACACCGAAGCCACTGTTTGGCTTTTCTGTTTTGACTAATCTCTTTGCCGTCTATCTATTTGCTCATTAACTTTTGCAACTGGCTCAGGTGCTGAGTTGTTTTCAAGCCCCAAATCCTGGGAACTCTCTGGTAGCAATTTAGGGAGTACAGCATCATCCCCACACCCCTCAGGGACATTCTCATGGGAAACTACACTTTGAACAGGGATCTCCTGGTCATTCTCTGCACCAATATCATTGACCAAACCATTGCCATCTTGAAACTCATTGACATCACTCCCCACATCCAAAGCACCCTGATCCTGAAACACAATTATAGGCTGAGCTCCAACACTAGTATTATGAAGAACCGTTGTTATTTAAACTGAAAAAGTGATGGTGATGTGGCTTGTCAGAGTAAGAGAAAGAAGTGTCCAGCCTACATTTTATTATGTTGTGCATTTATTGACTTCCTCTGTGCTAGTCTATCATAGACAGCAGTAAAATTTGAAAACCTTGTTTTCAGCTCATTTACATCAATGAATGTACTTCTATATATGATGTCCGCTTCCCTTCTTTGAAAAACATTCTAATGCTGTACTCCCTAGTGTCCCTCCCATATATTACAGTATATGATAAATGAAAGAAAAAAACCAAAAGTCATTATCCTTAACAGGGATGCAGGATAATATATGAATGCAGTATGTGTTTCCTTCTTCAGTCTTAAGAGTCTATCACACAGAGCAAGCAAATCACAATTACTGCAGGACAATCGTGTCTTTGGCTGGGACCTGACACATCATATCACTGCTTTCTCTCCACTCTCTCGGTGACAGACAGCTGGAAAAGTGTTTCATTAATAAAAAGATTTGTTTAATTGCTATCTTTTCCAAAAGAAATGCCTTCCAACAGCCTTTCTTACCTCTAGAATTACAAGATGATGGCATGTGATGTCTGACTGCTGTCCTGCTGCAATTGCAATTTGCTTTCTTCATGTGATAAACTCCTTACAGATGTTTTATTTTACTCCTTAATTAATACTGAGTGTATTGCTGAGTAGATTAACTATTGTCTATTATTGCTAAGACAAATATAAAAAGAACATACTTTTATGTCCTCCCTCTAACGTGGTTTTTAGCAGAGAAACAAAACTTAAAGTAATTTTACTGATTATGATGATCCATTCATACTTTATTTTTTTTATGGAGGACATATTGGAACTCATACTTTATTAGGCAGTAACACCAGTGATGAATTTACCATTCCAGTCTCCTTATTAATTGGGATGAATTATTTATAGACTTTCTGAAGAAAGTCTTTTTGTTACTAAAATCACAACAACAAAAGTCTCATGTGCTTTGTGAAAAGAGATTGCCTAATCAGGCATGTTCAAAAAGTATGTAATTTGGCCATAGGAAAAGAAAAAAAGAAGATAAGAAACAGAAGGAGTGTGTGGAAGAGATGTTGAAAACAAAGCACCTGCAGAAGAGAAAATGTGGCCCTCCAGATACTGCTGAATAACCAAGTTTTATCACCCTTTAACCCTAGCTATGTTGTCTAGTGACTAATAGCAGTTGCAGTCCAACTTCATCTTGTGGTAGTAAATGTTTGCCTATCTTATATCACGCAATATAAAGTAAAGCAAAATGTTTTAAGAGGCACATATTTATCTCGTGTACCACAAAGGTGCATCTTCCTATTTCCCTGATCAGCCGTAATATATGTTCCCAGTTAGTAATATATTTTAATGAATGTTTACTCACTGTCCTATTAAAATATGCGAAGGATATGATGCCAAGCTGTCAGACTGTTTCCATTAAACTTATTGGAAATGGTGGAACACAACAGCATTGGATAAAAATTTCATTCTTAGTACATGGCCAGACATCAAGTAACGTTTTGGCTCGTTATTCTCAGTGTTGATATAGGCTGAGTGAGTAAACTTTGCTCCTGATGTAGAACCAAATTACACTCATATTGCAGGGGAAAATCTTCCATTAAATCATATTCTTAAAAACTAGATATTCCTCTCTCAGACATCAGTTCATTTCATATTACAAAGAATGTTTGTTTCTTTAAAAAAATCTACTGCCCTTCAATTATATCTGCTAGTATGGAAATGGTGATAATTTGGTTTGGTTTGGTTTTCTTAGAACTTTATACAGTTTGCAAATTTCTAAGTGTGTAGATACAAAAGGTCTCAGAAATCTTTCATCTTTTGTTATATAGTTTGAATAAAATGTATATATTATTTATTATTGGAAAAGAACATATTCTACAGAGTTTACAATTTTTCTGGGAAGAAAATGGCTCCCCCCCCCCCCCCAGGAAACTGTGGCGCAACTGGCTGGGAGTCAGCTGCATTAAGATCACTACTGACCGAAAGATCATGAGTTCGAAGCCAGCCCGGATCAGAGTAAGCTTCCAACCAATTTGTGTAGCTTTTTGTTGACCTTGGCAACCTGAAAAACAGTTGCATATGTCAAGTAGGAAATTTAGGTACCGCTTACGTGGGAAGGCTAATTTAACTAAATTTACAACGCCATAAAAATCTCCAGAAAGTAGGTAAAGAATGAGGAAGTACTCCATCAGTGTTTCAAATGGACGGTGAAGCAACAGCTCCCCTGGTGGCCAGCATACCCTCATGAAAAGCTGGAATGTTAAATAGCCTCTGTGTGTTTGTCTATATATGTTGCGTGTCTATGGCATTGAATGTTTGCCATGTATATGTAGATTGTAATCTGCCCTGAGTCCCCTACGGGGTGAGAAGGGCGGAATATAAATATTGTAAATAAGTAAATAAATAAATAGCCGCTCCGAGTCCCCATCGGGGAGATGGAGGCGGGGTATAAATAAAGCTTATTATTATACCTGAACTAGAGTCTCGAGCAAATTCACCACCAGCCCTGGCATGGAAACCACAAACCACTACCATTTAAATCAGATGTTATCTTGATATGTAGCCTAAAATGACATGGTTCGCAAGTAAACACGCTTAGAAGTTCACTTTCAAGTCAAAAGTTCACATTACGTGGAGCACATGTGTTTCCCAACCTCATAATTAACTTGTGCCCTTAAGGCAGGGGTGTTCTTAGGGAGTCAAAGGCTTCCTGTTCCTACAACATGTTCCCTCCGAATGCTTTCTGTGGCATCAATATACATACTGTATATTCTGGGGTACAAAACGACTGAGGCTATAAGACGACCTCCTAATTTTAGCCACCAAAATAGAGAGTTGGGGATATACTCGCCGTTTAAGACAACTCCCCAAACCAGGCGCTTCTCAGGTCGCTCTCCTTCTTCCTGTCCAGGACTTGCGCGATGTACCTCTTCTCCCGCGAGACAACATTGTCTCGTGGGAGAAGAGGCACTTCTTTCAAGGCCTGGACAGGAAGAAGGAGAGTGGCCTGAGGAGCGCCAGAGGCCCTTCTGATCAGGCAGCTCTCCTCCTTCCTGTCCAGGCCTCGTGCGAAGTGCCTCTTCTCCTGCGAGACAATGTTGTCTTGTGGGAGAAGAGGCACTTCTCACAAGGCCTGGACAGGAAGGAGGACAGTGGCCGGATCAGAAGGGCCTCTGGCGCTCCTCAGGCCGCTCTCCTTCTTCCTGGCCAGGCCTCGGGCGAATCTTTTCCCGCGAGACAACATTGTCTCGTGGGAGAAGAGGTACTTCTCGCGAGGCATGGACAAGAAGGAGAGCGGCCTGAGCAGCGTGGGAAGCAGCCCAGGGGCCCGGCCACCAACAAAGAAGAGGTCTAGGCCTGTGCAAGGAAGGTAACCAGGAAGGGAGGAAGAATGGGGAACCTGCCCGGGAGGCTGTCATGAGCCAAAGTGGTGGAGGAGGAGGAGGGGAGCCTGAGGCCAAGGCAGCCATATTAAGTAATGTTATTATTATTTTAATTTTATACCTGGCGTACTAGACCAAAATTTTATAAGGTTTTACATGCCTTAAAAGTCATCTAGTACCCCGGAATATACGGTATTTATTCCTGGACTGCAAGCACTTTGTTTCAGGAAAAAATTATTCATGGGGAGCATTGCTGAAAAGTATTAACAGGTGCAGGAAGAGTGGTGGAATTTATTTATTTGTCTACCTAGTAAATTATAGCAACAAGATACGCATTTGCAATGCAGTTTACTGTTAGAATGTGTTGTTGTCAGAATATATCTACAGTCAGCCTTGTAGATGGTAGACTCCGACTGCCAGAACCCACAGTCTTTACAATGTGTTTATTAATATCCCAGCGTGCATACCCTCATGTGGCAGCATGAAAGTACTACATCTATAACAAAAGTTGGTTGTTTTAAAGTGTGCACTATTTTGTTTTGGGGAAGTGAGGAGCCTCAACACTCATCCGGATTTGCAATTTGTACTGATTTATACTAGATCATTTCACCCATCTTCTTGTCCCTTCGTCCTGCTTTGTACTTCTGCACAAAAAAATGATGTCAGCAATCAATTCTTTCTCATACCATTCCATTCCAACATCGCCACTCCTCTCAAATTCAATTTTAATTAATATACTCTCTCTAACCTTACCGCTAACCTGGTGGACTCTAATAAAGCTATTGCTGTGATTGGAAAGATCAAAGCTTTCTCCTCCACTGCTTGGTTTCCATATGTGATTATGACATCTTCCTCTCTGTAATATCATCAAGTTCAAGTCCATGAAGAGATCAAAACCACCTTCACTGCTAAATTCTCTATCTGAGTAGTTCTTAAAAATTCATTGTAGCTTGCACTCTTATAGAAGTGCAAACAGATAGAGCTGGAAATACACAGTGCATAAAACCTGAAATATAAATAAACAATTAAAGGTATTAAAAGCATGCTCATTAAAAAGACAAAAGAACATATATACACTTATTATTAGAAGTCCTTTTCCCTTAGTAATCAGACCTGAAAGGCTCAATGAAGTTTAAAAAAAAGCCTATGGGGACATTTATATTGTAGACTAGCCATCCCCTGCCATGCGTTGTTGTGGCCCAGTCTGGTGATCGGAAAATAAAGTAATGAGAAAGTGTTGGTTTTTAATATATGTAATTTCTTTATGCTTGTGGTTAAACAGTATTTCTTGCTGTTTCTTTGTCAGTGTTGATGTCGAGATTGTCTGGTTTGCCTACTCTGGAACATGCAACATATAATTGTCCTTCTTCAGAAACTATGATGCTATATCTCTGTGTATGAATCATATATATCTATCTATATCTATGGCTGGATGGCTCTTTGTCAGGAGGGCTTTGATTACATTTTCTTGCCCTGGTGAAGGGAGTTGGACTGGATGGCCTTAAGTATTTTCTGTTGGTCATGGGGGTTCTGTGTGGGAAGTTTGCCCCAATGCTGTCGTTGGTGGGGTTCAGAATGCTCTTTGATTGTAGGTGAACTATAAATCCCAGTAACTACAACTCCCATATGTCGAGGTCTATTTCCCCCAAACTCCATCTGTGTTCATATTTGGGCATATGGAATATTCATGCCAAGTATGGTCCAGATCCATCATTGTTTGAGTCCACAGTGCTCTCTGGATGTAGGTGAACTACAACTCCCAAACTCAAGGTCAATGCCCACCAAACCCTTCTAGTTTTTTCTGTTGGTCATGGGAGTCCTGTGTGCCAAGTTTGGTTCAATTCCATCATTGGTGGAGTTCAGAATGCTCTTTGATTGTAGGTGAACTATAAATCCCAGCAACTACAACTCCCAAATGACAAAATCATTTTTTTTAGTGATGGTCACTCCTTGGGTTAGTAGGTGTCTTGTGGCCAATTTTGTGTCAGTTCGTCCAGTGGTTTTTCAGTTATGTTAATCCCACAAACGAACATAACATTTTTATTTATATAGACTAGCCATCCCCTGCCACGTGTTGCTGTGGCCCACATGGGGGTTCTATGTGGGAAGTGTGGCCCAATTCTATCGTTGGTGGGTTCAGAATGCTCTGTGACTGTAGGTGAACTATAAATCCCAGCAACTACAACTCCCAAATGTCAAGATTCTATTTTCCCCAAACTCCACCAGTGTTCACATTTGGGCATATTGAGTATTCTTGTAGAGTTTGGTCCAGATCCATCATTGTTTGAGTCCACAGTGATCTCTGGATGTAGGTGAACTACAACTCCAAAACCAAAGGACACTTGCCCACCAAACCCTTCCAGTATTTTCTGTTGGTCATGGGAGAGGACTTTGATTACATTTTCTTGCCCTGGTGAAGGAAGTTGGACTGGTTGGCCCTAAGTATTTTCTGTTGATCATGGGAGAACTGTGTGCCAAGTTTGGTTCAATTCCATCGTTGGTGGGGTGCAGAATGCTCTTTGATTGTAGGTGAACTATACATCCCAGCAACTACAACTCCCAAATGACAAAATCAGTTTTTTGCATGAAGGACATACATTGGGTTGTAAGGTGTCTTGGTCCAAATTTGCTGTCAATTCATCCAGTTGTTTTTGAGTTCTGTTATTCCCACAAACGAAAATTACATTTTTATTTATATAGATTTAATTTAATGGAGCGACACACAGCTCAATGCTATGCAATCATGGGAGTTGTAGTTTTACAAAGTCTGTAGCTTTCTCTGCTAATCTTGCACCAAATTGCAACTCCCACGATTACATAGCACTGAGTCAAGTCAGTTGTCTTAAACTGCATTAATTCTACAGTGTGGACAGACCCTTTACTTGCCTACAGAAGGATAACAAGGCGAACACCTAGTCTATCCTCTCTGTGGGAAGAACTGCACCATCTGCGAGTGGCCACAGAGAAGGCTCTTTCATGTGTGGATAATGGACAATGGGAAAGGCTCTCCAGAAAATCTTAAAGTGCAGACAAACTAATATGTAGAAATACAGTGAGTCAGATAGCCTGGATCAAAGTCACACAGGCTTTGATCCAGGCCATAACAAGAACTTTGAATTATACCAGCAGCCATTCTGTATTCCTCTTTCATCTGAGGTTAAGTGCCTTCCACTTCATCAAGCATTTGGGTCTTTTCCTATGAATCATGTCATATCATGTCCAAAATGCAATAACCTTAGTTTAGCCATGTTGGCTTTCAGGGAGACTTGCTCTTAGGCCCCTTCTATACAGCTTTGATGTCCACTGAAGCATCTTCCAGTACTACATTTCACCTAGTAGTAAAACTAAATGCAGTCAGTAGAGCTTCCTTTTGAGTAGGCATATACAGGATTGTGCTAGAAGAATACGTTTTGCCTGTTCAACGCACATCAGCACCTCCATGCATGTTTCTTGAAGAGGAAGTTCAGGGCAAATGCCAGTCATAATATATTTGCATACATGCAAAAGGTAACTTCCTTTAGGAGCTAGTCATTTTGCTATGATTCTATTTTGGGAGAAGTTGAGTATGTCCCCAAACCTGATTTCAGAAAAAGAACATAAGAGTCGAATGAATTGATGAATAGCTAGTTAAGAGATTGTGTAATTTGTCCACACAAAAGTTTGATGTCTGCCAGTTTATGTTACATATTATAAAATGTCCAAGCAAATATTTGCATGGCTTTCTGTGCCAGACACATCTCAGTTTTCATCTGAGGCTTGCAAAGCAGCTGATGATTTAACAATTGTCTCGTGCATGCAATTTCAAAAGCACAAAAGCTTATTTCTCATTCTATTACTATGTAGAGCACTTGGATTGTTGATGATGGGGTTCATAGGGATACCACAATAGGTAATAGACAGGTTAGTCAATACCTCAAAGAATCACACAGGCTGTTTAATCTCTGAGTAAACATCATGAATTGCCCTTGCCACACCTGTGTTTACATAGAACAGCAAACAAAGATAACATTGTGCATAGACAAATACCTTTTGGGCTGCTATCAGTTTGCCTTTTCTTCAGATATATTTATGTTTTGGACTATGCACTGACAAGTCTTCAGAGTGTGCTCCATCCACCAGAGATTTTTTTTTTGTCGTGTCAGGAGTGACTTGAGAAACTGCAAGTCACTTCTGGTGTGAGCGAATTGGTCGTCTGCAAGGATGTTCCCCAAGGACGCCCGGATGTTTTGATGTTTTATCATCCTTGTGGGAGGCTTCTCTCATGTCCCCGCATGAGGAGCTGGAGCTGATAGAGGGAGCTCCTCCGCGCTCTCCCCAGAGAAGTTGAGGGTAGTTGTACTCAGCAGCAGCTATGCAAAGATATTGCTGGAATGCAAAGGAACATTTCACCCATCTCTGTAGCCATTTGCACTGCAGAGCTGACCAATGACATCTGTGTGCACTGTGGATGTACAAAGGAACCATGGCCATTGTGCTGGTACGACTGTACCAGGAGCTCCAACTTCCTTTTCTTTCTTTGAGTGTTTCCATGTATTCCAAAGTTCTATGCATTTTGCGATTATATGGCCAATGACCCATCAATCATTGTTAAGTTTTTGGTTCCGCCCCATTCCCCAGGGCTCTGGGAGGGAAAAGAAAGACTTCAGGCAGTCTTACAGTTTTGGAAGCCCAATTGGAATCTCCTTTTCTGTATTTTGAACCCACTAGAAACTAACCCCCTTATTACACTAGGACTTAAACGCGGGCAGCCCTGTTCTTCTGGTGTATGCAAAATTCTGGGAAATGTAGTTTGGGAAGGCGAGGACTTCTGTAGCAGAGTATTCAAAAGGCCCTGCCCTAAACTACATTCCCCAGAATTCTGCACATGCCAGAAGAACGAGGCAGTCCACATTAAAGCCCCAGTGTGGTGGTGATGATGATGATGATAATACCTTTATTTATATTCCACTCTATTTCCCCAAAGGGACTCAGGGAGGATTCCAAACATAAAAGGCAAACATTCAATGCTCGAATAGAAAAACAATACATCCATACTAACAAAATTTATACAACCCAACATATAAATACGAATTATAACTTAACAAACTAAAATTAAATACACAGCCTGTTATAACAGACATAAGATAAAACATCTAACATCAAATGGAAATGATAATTTCCCATTTCTTTGGGACAAATCGATTAATCATTGCTCAAGATATCTATTGAGCTGGTGGGGTGAGCAGGGCACGGATACGGATGGTAACTATTAATCAGAGGTATAATGGTAGTATTACTAAATACTATTCTTCCTCCTCATAAGCAAGTGAGTAAAGGTATGTTTTCAGCTATTTTTTGAAAGCGGGAAGGGAGGGGGTCATCTTTAACTCCTTAGGAAGGGAGTTCCAGAGGTGGGGGCAGCCACGGAGAAGGCCCTTTCTCTCGTTCTCACCAGCCGTGCTTGGGATGGAGGTGGAACTGAGAGGAGGACCTCCTCCGATGACCGCAGTGTCTGAGTTGGTCTGCAGAGGGAGATGTGGTTTGTCAAATACTCTGGACCTGAGGCCCTAGTTTCTGAATCCAGATTATCTGCTTTAAACTGGATTATATAGCAGTGTTGACTCAGACCCAATTGGGGGTGGGGGGTGTTCCAGATTGGAACCTTGGGATGTGAGTGACCAGAGCCATGGCCCCCTATCATTCCAAAGCATAGAAGGCAAGCAGGCTGGACAAGTTGGTTTCCATACCCAGCAGGTGGGCTGAAGGATGCTTAGATCTGGATGCATGCGGGACCCTAACCTCCACGGCCGCAACCAATACAAATACGATTTGTGTCATTATTGTTAAGCAAAGCTTCTTCTACCACACAACCTACAATAGGGATTCTGCTCTTAACAGATTGCAAGAGCTATGAAAATTACTCTAGGCTGCAGAGTGTATACCTCCACCCCATTATTGACTAGAGTCAGCATCTATA
>NW_026847549.1:125903308-125961189 GCF_025583915.1 Anolis sagrei ordinatus
TCTATAATATCAGGCCTTCCTATTGTCTGTATTTTGGAGTGTGTATCATTGCTTGGAATCAGCCTATTTCGAGCCATCTTATTAACATAACAAATAATTCTTTGGTGGCATGGAAAGGGGTATCTGGGCTAGTTTAAAATATTTTTCTTTGTTGTACCAATCAGAAAAACTGAGAAGCCAGCTAAAATTGTAGCTCGTAGCAACTCTCACAAAGTTTGCTCACATAAAAGGAGCACAGATGATTGAGAATTATGTAACCTGAAGTCCCTCGGCAAGACATTAAAATGCAGATTGGATGGCAACCTCTGTCCACAGCAATTCATTACCTGGTCAGGATTTCAGATCCCTGTGGTGAGAGCAGTTATCCTGCTACTAAATGTGCTCATTAGATTCCTGGCCCTCATATATCTTTTCCTTTGGAAATGTTGCACTGCCAGCTATCAAATAGTTCAGTTCTCAGCCTGGATGAAACTGTCCGCAGGGACTGGTGAAAGACACAGAGTTTGCCGCTTCAAAGAACAGGAAAGCTAAAAAAAGGACACCATTATGGAAGAATTATAAAGCCTGAGTCAGAAATCTAATTTGAATATGCATTTGCATAGGAATAAACTTAACATTGATAGTGACAGGTTGATGCCTGTCAAAATTTGGCAGGCATATTTCCAGTTCCACACTCAGCTCATGTTGGAAGTGGGTTGACAGATGGTCCCACTGCTAAAAGACACGGCAAAATCCTACCTCAAATTCCCACAGAGTATTTTGTTAGAGCTGCTAACAAGATCACTACTGGATTCACTTTCACTAGGAACTTTATTGCTTGAACCTGCTATTCCACTACAGTTATGCACATTCAGTTATATCACACCTATCTTCATTTGTGCAATTGTGGAGATTCAGAAATTTGTGGTTCTATGACCATTCTTCTGCATACTCTTGTAATTCCCACCTGTCCATACTACTATGGTTCCATAATTATTTAATTTTAATTTCAGAATAATTTTGAAGTTCCAATTTTGAAAAATGAAAAAATGCAAATATAACTACAAAATCTATACACATAATAAAAGTGAAAAATGTGTATGTGGCGGAGGTGGCCACTTACACAGACACCCTCCGACTTCTACAAACAGACTATAGTTCCAAGTGCTAAGAAGCCTCCAAAGGCACTCCCTCCACTGACATTGCAGGTTAGAGTGAGCACCATGAACATGTAGCCCAAACGCTGCCAGTGTCCTCCCCAAACACCAACCACCCAAGGCAGGCCCATAGCCAGGATTTCGTTTCAGGGGTGGGGGCTGAATTTTTTTCAGGGGGATTTCGGGGGGGGGGTGAGTGTCGGGGGGGCTGAGTCTGAGTGAAAGAGGGTCTACCCTAGCAAACCTTTTGTATCATTACCCCAATACCCCCATGCATATGGGATATATTGAGTATGGTGATCAGATCATGATATGAATAAACAATAACAGTTTAAATAATGCACCAGTAAGGCCTTTTCGCGAACCACCATGAGAATTTCGGGGGGGGGGAGGCTGAAGCCCCTCAAGCCCCCCCCCCCCACATGCCTGACCCAAGGAATGCTTTCATTCGGGGAGAATTTCATCCTAGATTTGACATATTTTCTCCATCACAGGCAGGCATCCCAGGGTTCCTTGTGTGGAATTTGCATGATCCCACCCACTGCCTTTCCCTTAAACCTTTCCTACTCTTTCCTATGGCACACAGAAAACACTGAGAAATTGATCAGCAACTAAACAGACAGGAGAGTTTTGGGGGACTGACTCAACAGGATGGAAATTGAAGTTCACCCTGCATCAAGACAGAGCACTGTGACCTGGACCACATTTGGCACGCAGAACCCCCATAACCAAGCCAACAACGTATCTGGACCAAACTTGGCACACAAACCCAACATGGACAGCTGTGCATACTGTCAGGGTTTGTGGGTGATTGCCTTGGGAATCTGTGAGTTGTAATTCACTCTTAAGATGTACATCTACCTTTTCATTCCTTCCTCTCCAGCAAAGACCTTTCCATTTTTCTTTTAATAAACAATGCTCTGAAAATATAACACAGTTTTATCTCCTCAAGGAATTCAGCTCCCCTGTCCTCTTCAGAATCATAATTCTATGTTGTTCACATGTTTTGTTCAAGAAAGATGCAACCTGTATATAGCAGGTTCTTCATCCTGGATGCAGTTATTCATTCATAATGGAGCACACATGCTTATGCAAAAGCTTTTAGGTTTATATCAATGTGTTTAAAAAAATATTTTTATTCAATTTTTTAGGGGGGAAAGAAAAAAGTGTGGGAAGGCTTGGGTTGCGGGAAGAATAAAGGGATTTGGGGGTGAGAAAGATAAATCACTAGTGGGGAGGGGTAAAGAGGTTTCCCTACGGGTAGAATGGTATAGGGATGGGAGGGAAAGGGGGGGGGGGGGGGGGAGGGAGGAGAAATAAAAATAATTTTTAAAAAATTGGGTGTAAAAATGGAAACTGGAAAAAAATGTAGAGTAAGAAATAAAAATAAAAATAAATTTTTGTTGTGGATTGACGTCCGAATCTTTTCCTGTCCAGGGTATTAGTTTCTTACATATTAATTATAGTTAATCTCTCCGTCATCTCGTACTTGCATCATTTCCTTCTGTTTTCAAAAAAGCATTTAATAAAGTCCAATCTGTTAGGCATTTGGGTTTGCCTTGATGTCCTTTCAAAAAGTAAGTTAATCCATCCATGTTCCTTATATCCATTATTTTTAATTTCCACTCTTCCTTGGATGGATATACATCAAGACCCACGAATATATTTGTATTCATGTTACCCGGTTTAGAGGTGTATTCATGGATTCTGCTTCCATAGATTACACCATTTAAAATCCAACCCCCTCCCCCAAAAACAAAAACAAAAAAAACCCCTTGATTTTGCAATTTTATATAAGAGGCACCATTTTACTATGCCATGCCTTATAATTGGACTTGAGAATTTCATGGAAGGTCCTGGAAGCAAACCCCAGCAGATTTCTTCTCTGGCTGCCTGGTAGTGGAAAGGTCAGCCAAATGAACCATTCGAAGGACCATGGTGGCTACTCTCTAACCTGGAATATTTTGGTATGCACATGTTCAGAGGGAGAACATTCACTGGCAAGAGAGATAGAAAATTTCTCAATACTTTTATGCACATGATTAACAAAACAGAAACAAAATATTACAGCAAAATGTTCTGGCTTCCACCTTTTTCAGCTGCTTCAGTACGTTGTAACCAAGATCTGATTTTTAGACACTCACATTATCCATCTTACTCAATTTATGATTCAATTTTGATGCAAAAAGGACAGTGCTGACCTTATAATTAAAGCAGCAGCAACAACAGAATTCCTAATCTGGACCTGCTTTGTTTCAGCAAGGTATCCTATTCTTTGAGTTCTCATTCAGATCGTTTCCTTCTCTGCAGCCATCTGCACCTAGAAGATCTAACTGAGTGAATACAGAACATTCATATTGTTAGACCTTCTTTTTGGTTGTTATTTGGGGCATGGAACTCTTCCAGGCTCGTGAATCTTTATCTGCATATCTCTTAAGAAGGAAAGAAATATTTTCCCGTTATTACAAATTAATCATTAAGCAGGTATCCTATAAAAATGGTTTACAAGTTTCAACAAAATACAAAACCAGGCAAATCTGTGCAAAATATATTGATTCCCAAAACTGAGGTTTCATTTAGAAATGCTGGCAGTCTTGTGAGACCATCAGAAAAAGTGGTTTTATAGTAGGATAGGCAAGTAGAAAAGATGTCTCCAGTTTTGGGTTCCAATCCCCCCCCCCATTTCTTTTAAAAAAGGAATGGCACAATGACTTTAAATTGACTTATTTATTTATTTATTTTGGGTATTTTTTAGAAGTAACGGTGGAAAGAAGACTTGCCATTATTCATTTATTGACAGAAAATTGTTTTTCCCAACAAACCTAGTACCCAGTTAGGAAGAATAATACATTGACAAAAGGTTTGTGTGGTTTCGCCCAGTCTTTCAAGATCCCCAGATATGCAAACTTCTCTCAGCGATCTTTCACAAACAAACTATCTATTGGGAATCAATATTTTTGTTTTCTAACATACTCCATGATTTTAATGCAAAACCTATTTCTACACAGAATAATTTCACAGAAGACCGGCAGAGAAATATTCGTTTTTCAGAGTGGAAGGAAAATTACGGAAATTATTATTTATTTATTTATTTACTTTGCTTATATACCGCTGTATCTCAAGCCCGAAGGCGACTCACAGCGGTTCACAAACAGTAGAAACAGTAGAAACAGCAGTGGTTCCATACAACATATAACAATTGACTTAACACATTATCCATAAATTACCAATAAGCAATTACAATGCACAATTATTACAAAAAACAACCGTACCCAATCTTCTCATCATCCAAGCGTAGTCCAGGTTCGTCGTCCGTTGTTCCATTCCTATGTTCCATTACCACTTAATTTCATTTGTGAAACAGTTGAATATTTACATTTGTACTTACCAATGATGCAATGTCAGTTCCATCTGCCATTTTTATTCCTTTTCAGCCATTTTTTTCTTTCTCTTTTTTTGTGGGGAGGTTGGAGAAGCTTGGTGGGGAATTAGGAAAGCAAACTACTGCGTCTTCAAATGGTTTTGGCAGATTTGAAGCAAGAAAATTACCTCCAAATCACCCAAATAATATTTTGAGGGGTCTGTGGGATTTGTGAGTTTCTTTGGGGATTCAAAAGATGTACTTATGGAATCTCAAGGGCTGCACATGTCTTATAGCACATGCTTTACGACACTGGGATTAGGTCTGGCAATGTCCAGTAGGGAATCAACCAAGAGCATGGGGCTGCACACAAAGTACCAGTTTCGGAGCAATAACAACAACAACAAACCCCCTAACACTTCAGTATTGTGAGCCTTTTTGATCACTATAAGACGAGGCCCTGTCCACTCAGGCACTATAATTCAGCTGGAAGCCAATTCAAAGTTGAGGTGTCTACAAAATGATCACCCCCAATGTGACCTCTAACCAATGTGACCTCTAACCACATGTCAAAAAAAAAACTCATCAGAAATTTTGGATCATGCCAAAAATGTGCTGAAATATATTGCTGTATAAAAAGTGCAGTGTGCTGCAAAGTGGAAGATATATTTAGAGAGCTTGTTAGGACAGGATTAAAGCTGCAGGAGTCACAGACGGAAACCAGATAAGCAACAGAGAAAAGGTAAACCAAGATTTTTTATGGAAAAACTAAATTGCCCTTTATTATCTGGCTCTCTTGCACACAAACGCTATTGTTGAACAACACTTTTGCCAGAGGAGTTAAAAAATACTCCTGGGTTTGGATAGATTCAGATCATTGGAGGTTTTCAGACTTGCCGCTAGTTCATATGGTGTCTGTGTAAGCACTCTGGAGTAAACCGGCCCTTTTTGATGTACATTCGGAATTGGTGTAAGTGCCTGTGTGAAAGGGCCCTCAGTGATATTGGCTGAGTCAAGCTTCCTTTTTGTAAGAAGGGGCTCTACATGTGTACATCAGTGTTTATGGAGACTGCTTTCCAAACATACAAATGTCAAAGAGGATTTTCACTTTGGCTGTTGTCAGCAGATCTCATAGTCATGGCACATGACGGGTGCAGAGACATAGTTAGCTCTTGCGGCCTTACAACACCTCCCCTCCTTTTTGTGTGGATTACACTTTCATATTTCATCCTGTCTTTTTCAATTGCAGGTGCAGTTATGATGCAGCAGTGACAGCATTAGATTATAAGGCAGGGATTGCAGAGCTGACACTGATGATTTCTGTGAAGACACATAGATTTATTGAGCTCGGTGATCTGTTTAATGGCCCTCTAAATTGAATTAGCTGGACCCGAATGTTCACAATCCAAGGTAGATGTGAGGGGAAAATGATCAGAAAACACACTAGGGGAACAAAATAAAAAGACAGAGGTAATGACTGAACTGTGGCTTATGCTTTGTTCTATTTGTTTATTATATTTGTGTACCATCTTTCTTCCAAGGAGTCAAGATGTACATTTAATTTTCATAACAACCATATGAGTCAGGATAGAATGAGAGAGTAGCCCACAGTTTCAAAGCCAAGTGGGAATTTATATTGGGCACCCCTCTGTCTCAATCGGACACCATGTCCATTATGATACACAGATTCCTCATTTAATACTGAAGCAAAAATATAAAAGAAAAATGCTACATTGTAAACTTGTACAAATTGATATGGTTCTCTTGATTGTGAATGCTCCCTTTTTAGTATCGATATTGTGCCATTTTACTTTTAATTAATGGAGCCATTCATATTTTTACTTGAAAAAAAATCCCTAATTCCTACAAGTATTTTGATTATTTTGCTTCACTCAAAGTAGGAGTTGTTAGTGGTAAGAATTATCTTGTGTACTGATTTTGAGGGTGTGCCATTGCTAGTGCTGCCCACCCTTCCTCCTAAATCATCACAATGTCCGATTTGTATGATGCCCTACTAGCATGATGGAACTTTGCTCTGTTTCACTTTTAAGTTATTTTTTCCTCAATAACTCCAAGAATTTGTCTAAACAGGGCTTCTTAAATATTTCCAACTCACTGCCCTTTTTGCCTGATGAATTTTTATTTGAACCTGGATATATAGGTGGTATAACACAGGTATAAAAACCAAACATTTACTGAAAATAAATCAGCATGTGAAGTGCTTGCTAAACAGTGGAGTACAGCTGAAGCATTTTCTGCAGAGTCCACTGTAAGCACTGCACATTGTTGCTAACAGATTTTTGGAAATGGGTGGCCTTCAGTAACCTTTTACTGTTGCCAATTCTTTCGGGACCCCAACATTGAGCTAAGAAGACCCCATTTAGGGTTGGGACCATAATTTAAGAAGCAATGGTCTACACCAGCTTAACCCAGCCCCTCAAATGGACCAGAAGTTGCTCCTGGAAGGACACATTTGACCTCAACAGATGAGGGCGAAATTGGCTTCATGTGTTGCCTTGGATCAATGGAAAGAAGCCAGGCAGTGGACACTTCCCCCTGTGGGATGGGGATTCAAGTGAGTCGGTGTTGTGGGGTGTGGGGTGACGGGTTCCCCATGCCCCTAAATGGGCAAGAGTGTGGAAGTCAGGAAAAGAAAATTCAATTGAATTCTTGCTTTCGGATAGAAAGAAAGTCTTTTTTTCCACCATTTTATTTCTGAATGTTTCTAGAGGCATAAACCAATAGGTTGTTGAAGGCTTTCATGCCCAGAATCACTGGGTTGCTGTAAGTTTTTCGGGCTATATGGCCATGTTCCAAAAGCATTCTCTCCTGATGTTTCGCCTGCATCTATGGCAGCACATCCTCAGAGGTTGTGAGGACCTCACAACCTCTGAGGATGCCTGCCATAGATGCAGGTGAAATGTCAGGAGAGAATGCTTCTGGAACATGGCCATACAGCCCGAAAAACTTACAACAACCCATAATCCAATATATGCTCACACTCAGAAGTTAGTCCCATTGCCTACAAAAGAACATACTCCTTATTTTACTTCAGTGGTACCCCTTCTGTCTTTTCTCCTGGTTGGACAGTAAGACAATACCAAACTTATATGTGGGAGCATGAGCATACTATGAAATATAGTTACTTTAACTTTAATCTGAATTCATTGATGCAATAAAAATGAATTTCAACGTATTAGTTGTAATAGAGGTAGCTGACCAACCTGGGATTGAAATGCAAACTCATCAATTCCGAAAGCAGCATTCTATTATGAACCAAATCCAGATCCATCCGAATTGGAATCTGGCCTGTGGAAAAAAAAAAAAGAACCACAGGATTTAGTCTGCAAAGAAGTCTTTACTGCTGAACATGAATGATAGTATTGCTAAATTGGCCTATTTGCTTCATAATTAACAGATAAGGAGAAATATTACACAATGATTCTATAGAAACCATTCACTGTCACTTTGTTTTAACTAATGTTCATGTCAGGCATGTTTTGTGGGAATTTTATAAATTTTTGCTCTGCCTTACATAGAACTTCCATTCCTGCATTTCTGGGAATGCCCTAACTATAACTGAACACAATATTATCCCAGTGATGATAATAGGATAGATACAAATGCATGTTTGGAGGCCAGATGAGGAAATGTTGTTTCTAATTCCCATAGCATCATTACAATACCTGTGAAAAATCCTCTGTCCATGCAATAATACCTAAGGGAGCATTGTACATTAAACAGACATTTCAAATCCAACAAAGCATATAGGTTGAAATGAAAACACTGAATATTAGCAGCTGTGCTTTCTTTCTAATGGTTGCCAGCTGGTAGATAAAACCTAAAACAATTAATTAGATTCCTACTGAATGGTTAGATGTACCTTGAACAACATTCTAGACCATGTATTACCATAATTTCTTATGGCTCAAACAAAAAACAGTGAAGTATGGTGGGTGGGGAGGCGATATAGCCACAGTACATTGTCAATTTTGCAGTTAAAGAACAGCTGTTGACAATGTGTTCTACAGACACCATGGTGTGCATGTAAACTGCAGACTTAATGCAGTTTGACATCACTTTATCTGCCATGACTCCATGCTATGGAATCATGGAAGTTGCAGTTTTACAAGATTTTTAGCCTTCTCTGCCAATAAATGTTGGTGCCTTGCCAAACTATAACTCCTAGGATTTCATAACATTAAAATATGGCAGCAAAGTAGTTTCAAATTGTATAAATCCTACATTACACATGCACCTGTGGACTGCTTAAAAGACAAATCAATGGGTCTTAAAGTAAATCAAGTATGAGCTGTACCTGGAAACCAAGGTGACTAAACTGAGACTGTCATATTTTGGACATAACATGAAATGCCAAGACTCCCTAGAAAAGACATATTATATTTGGTAAAGTAGAAGGCATTAGTAGTCTGACTTGAAATGGTCACGGTAGTCCACGCTCTGGTTACATCCCGTATAGACTACTGCAATGCGCTCTACGTGGGGTTGTCTTTGAAGACTGGCCAGAAGCTTTAAATGGTCCGATGAACGGCAGCCAGATTGTTAACAGGAGCAGTGCTCAGGGAGCACACAACTCACCTGCTGCGCCAGCTCCACTGGCTGCCAGTCTGCTACCGAGCACAATTCAAAATGCTGGCTTTAGCCTAAAAGCCCTAAACGGTTTTGGCCCAACTTACCTGTCCAAATGCATCTCTCCTTATGAACCCACCAGGACTTTAAGATAGTCTGGGGATAATATAATATTTTTTGGATAATATAATAAAAATTGACATGAAGTTAATTAAAAGGATATACCAACAACTATTATCATGGGAAACCAAAGAAGAACAAGTCAAGGAAGTAATGATAAAATGGGCAAAGGAGATAGGTTGACCAATAAAAATGATAGAATGGGAAGAAATTTGGAGGAAGAAAATTAAATATACATATCCAACAGAACTTAAAGAGAATTGGTTTAAGCTATTTTATAGATGGTACTTGACCCCAGAAAAATTGGCAAAATTCAAAGGGGGAAAAAGTGACGGGAAATGTTGGAAATGTGAGAAACATAAGGGAGACTTTAGTCATGTGTGGTGGAGATGTAAACAAGTTAAAAAGTACTGGCATCAAATTTACAAAGAAATAGAAAACATTCTGAATCTAAGATTTGACTTTAAGCCCGAGTATTTTTTTATTAGGGATCACAGATTTTGAGATGAACAAAAACACAAACAGGATTTTTTTCATCTAATAACCGCAGCCAGAATAACCCTGGCACAACTATGGAAAACACCAAGAATACCCACCAAAGAAAATTGGATTCTGAAAGTGATGGACATCATGAATATGGACCTTCTCACCAAAAAACTTGCTCAGAACAACACCCACCACCAGGAAACAGACTGGGGACAGTTTATGGAATTTCTAAGAAATAAATACAGAGGACTTTATATATAAGGAAAATTAAAAGAAACTTAAAGAACAGAAGGGAAAATAAGAAAACGTCATATGATCAAAAAAAAGAAAAAAAATCAGATATATAATTAAAAACTTGGCAAACAGAACCTGGAAGCAACTTACAGGGAAAACTCTCTTGTTTTACCCTCCCACTCCCCGCCCCCTTTTTTTGTATTCTTTTGCTACTTTCTTCTTCTTCTATCAAGTTTCAAACTTTCTTTCATCTTCAATTGTTCCACCACTTTCATTGTATGTTTTTTTCAAACATCGATTTTACTTTATGCAAAAATTTCTTAATAAAAAGCATATTTTTTTAAAAAAAAGAATCTGGGGAGACCTGCTCTCAATCCCATCTTTGCCACAAGTACGTTTGGCGGGGATGAGAGACAGGGCCTTCCCAGTGGTGGCCCCTCGGCTATGGAATGCCCTCCCTAGGGATATTAGATCGGCCCCTTCTCTTTTAACATTCTGAAAAAAAGTCAAGACTTGGCTTTTTGAGAAAGCGTTTGCAGATCAGACATAGAGGAAAAAACGGAATGACTGGACGATGCTATTGGATAATGTTTTTAACAAGGAGACGCAAACTGATACATGTTTTTATTGATTGATTGTTTTATCTAGTTTTATATTTAATTAACTGTTTTTTAATCGTATTTTATGTTTTTGATGTTGACTCTACACCGCCCTGAGTCGCCTGTGGGCTGAGAGGGGCGGTATATAAATATAGTAAATAAATAAATAAATAAATAGTAAAAGAGGATTCCAGCTGGATAGACTCATTCAAGTCACAAGACCTGACTAAGGCAGTTGAGGATGGGTTGACTTGGAGGATTCTCATTCATAGAGTTGCCATAGGTTGAAATCAACTTGAGAGCAGTTAACATGAATCAACAGTGTGAAATGTGAGAGTATATGGGAGTATCATATCATGAAAATTGGGTTTGTTAAATACAAGAAGGAGAAAACAATTACTGTAACGCGGAGAAGTACATTTAGGGAGGAAGTGCCAATTATGAATGCCTCTATAGAGATATCAATCTTTGAGGGCAGTGGAGAGCAATGTATGGCCCTCTAGATATTGCAACTCCTAGCAGCTTCAGAGATTATATTCAAAGATGAAGAACGGTTGAAGCCATTTTGCCTATTCTTCTAGCACTATGTGAACATAGGCGCACGCACACACATACCAACCACATGTTGCAGCCAAAGCCCTCTGCCACCTTGGAGAACCTTGTATAAGTTGGTGCTAAGCCTGAAAAGAGTTGAAGACAGCATTACGTGTTAACTGGAATGTGAAGGGGCTCTATAATATTCAATAAAGATGGTTTGGAATTTTTTCATTGCTTGGTGCAGTTCATAATGCCTGCCAAATGCAAGAACGCAATGATATAAAAATACATGAACTTGTGAAGATTTCTTTTTCATCTTGCCCTCTTTTTCCTTTTAACACTGCATCTATTCCACAGTCTATATTTCCTTTCCCACCTCTATTCTAAAAGAAACTGTTTGGGCAGGTTTCTGCCACCTCTTAGCAATTAGGCTCTCGTAAAGTGCATTTTAATAACACTTTCAAAATAGTGGTTTGGATTTCTTCAGTAGAGACAGTAAACATTAAACAATATTCTCACTCCCATGTGTAGCCCTGGTCTGAACTTTTTTATTTGTGGGAGTTTTATAAGGCCATGTATCTTCAATTATTCTGAAATCCATGTTTCTCACACATATGCTCCTATATAGCATATGTTCACATGGTCTAAGATCTGTTCCTGGTAAACCAAAATCCCTATGCTAACTTTAGGAGCAATTTATTTTTTTAAAAAATATAACTAATGTGTATATATGCAGATAATAGTATAATGGCCACCCCTGGTGGTGCAGTGGGTTAAAGCACTGAGCTGCTGAACTTGTTAACCGAAAGGTTGCAGGTTCGAATCCGGGGAGTGGTATGAGCTCCCGCTATCAGCCCTAGCCAATGCCAACCTAGCAGTTCGAGAACATGCAAATGTGAGTAGATCAATAGGTACTGCTTCAGGGAGAAGGTAACGGCCCTCCATGCAGTCATGCTGGCCACATGACCTTGGAGGTGTCTATGTACAATGCCAGCTCTTCGGCTTAGAAATGGAGATGAGCACCAACCCCCAGAGTCTGACATGACTGGACTTGGGGAAACCTTTACCTTACTTAAGCAACGTGCAGTCATTGAATTCTTGACAGCAGAAGGTGTCACCCCAAAGGAGATTCATCAGAGAATGCAAGCTGTTTATGATGATTGTGTTGATGTGAGTACTGTGCGTTATTGGGTGAGTAAGTTTAAAGATGTTGAGGTGACACCTTCTGCTGTCAAGAATTCAATGACTGCAAGTAGCTTAAGTCCCATTGACTGACTGTCTGCGCAGGGTTCCATACTTCACACTTTAACAACATAACCATTCAATGCTAAGGCTTCCCACCAAAATGGATCTGTAGAAGAGAGTCTACTGAACAAGCCAGTACCTGCCACATACCGGTACTGCCATCTGTTGAGGAGTTACGAAGGTGGAGGCATTGCTTTTTATTCAACCCTTGTACATAGTGGAGTCTTTATGCCGTCACTTCCTGGGGGCTATAGTTCTTAGTGAAAGAAACATGGACGTGACATCTTTTCCCCAGGGGATTGCTTCTTGCCTTCCTTTAGAGAACTGGAACTCTCAAGGATCAAGAAACTATAGATAACTCAAAATAGGCTTTCTTGTTCACAAAGAGTTATCTTTCTAAGGCATTAAACTTGATGTTCCAAAAAGGATAAAGAAAATATACATTACAGTCTCTGGAGTCTTGGGTCCAAGGAGTTTTCCAGCTGAGTAGCTTCCAAGTTCCCTCTTTCTCAATGGTTATGAAGTCGGAACATTCACAACCCCAGTCCAATGACCTATATTGAAGGCACAAAGCCTTCCTCTTGATGTCAAAGGACTGGTTTGAAGGCGCTTAAGATTCCTCAACGTTGTTTAGATGAGCTGGGCATGAAGTATGAATCTTAAGAGTATAAACTTAAGAACTGGTGGTAAGAAATGACTTGACTAAGGGTTTAGAGTCAAGCCTTTCTCACGTCCATCTGTTGAGCTATTTTGTGGTGGAATGAAAAGGAAAGCACTGCCCTCCTCCCTAGGAAAGGGTGGAGCCAAACAATTTCGCTGGGGGAACAAGCCAATTGATGTAAAACAACATTGATAGACAGCTGTAAATAACCAAACAATTACATACAAGTGGCGCCAGACGCGCCGTCACAGTCTTTTCATTACTGGTATATTCCAAATTAGATGAACTAGACATGACATGGAGATTCATGCCTAATATCTTCTTTGGTCATCATCATCATCATCTCACAGCTTTAGAGTGAATCAGAGGGAGACTTTGGTATTGTGGTATTTCTTCCACAACATTTTTTTCCAACTAAAATTACCCCTTCTAGTTGTTGGTTAGGACTCATTCCCATCTCACCTTTGCTGCTCTCTGCTGGCCATGGAGCTCCCTGTTAGCACCCGGCTGCTTTGGCCATGCTATGCCCAGTCTGGCCCACAAATGCTCCAGGCTGGCCCTTACATTAGTAGCCAATGTAGACCCACCTTCTATCTTCTCATCTACTCTGGTACACCATTACACATCATAATAATTCATAACATTAGGATGCCTTGATTTGATCAACATCCAACCTGATATATGCATCCTGTGCCCTCAATGCCTCTACATAGTTCAAATGGAACAGATCTTAAATAAGAGAATAAATGGATGCAATCTTGCATTACAAATAGCAATACCTTAAAACCAATATCAGAATGTTACAGTCTTCCAAGGCATTCAGTGATTGATTTCAAAGTAGCTGTAGAACAAAGGAATTTAAAGTGAAGATTTATGATAGCTGAATTGGGATATATCAACAAATTTCAGTCTATTTGCAGAGGTCTGAATAGGGGTAATGGCTGCTCAGCAAACTACATTTATTAATATATTGGTTTTTGTTACAGTAGCATATATATCAAAATAATCTTCAGTATAGAATTGACTTCAAAGAACAAACTTCCATGATGGTATAATGCCTTGTTTTCACACTTCAGACAATTGCTGGTCTCACAGCTAGCAAATCTCTGCATTAGCCTGAAGGTTTAGGGTAAGTTCTTTAAAGATTTATAGCCAACATGATAATTGTACTTTTCTGTATCCGATTTCACCGATTCCATCCATAGCCATGTAACTGAATTTATACCTGAAGTCTGAATGTTGTGCTTCATCAGTGTATCTGAGCCGGCAAATTATAAATCCATAGGGGTTCATAGAAAAAACAGTTTCGTGGCTTCAGGCTGTGCAAGAGAAGTCCCAGCCATTTGCCTCCTGAACAAAATGTTGGTACTTCTTGCGCTCAGCCATTAATGTTATAAAATCTTTATAGCATATATATAGCTTTCTTCGACTTCTATGAGTAAGGACTAATATCTATCAGTCAAATAAATATAATTGCTGATTTTTCATGCAACTTATTCAATACACTAAACTCTATGTATTCTAATCTTAACATACACTGATGTATTGTCTTAGGTATTATAATTTTTGTCCAAATCCAGCCATTAATCTGAAAGAGGAAGAAGCTTATACGCAGTTAATAGAGATAAACACTGACCCCCCTACAAATGATGAAATATCATGCGTTCTCACTGCTGTCATTTATTATTTTTAGCTCATTTCTTCTGTGTAAACAGCAGCTGATAGAGAAACAAATCATCTTTTTTTTCAGTAGGAAAACAAGTCTTGGAACAAGATACAAAAGTTATCACTAATCATGTCCCGAGCTCTGAGGATTACCTGGGAAGGAATCCCACTGGAGCATTGCAGCACACCCAAATACCTGGGAGTTACTCTGGACTATGCTCTGACCTACAAGAAACCTTGCCTGAATATCAAGAAAAAAATGGGCACTAGCAACAATATCATACGAAAGCTGACTGGCACAACCTGGGGATCACAACCAGACACAGTGAAGACATCTGCCCTTGCGCTATGCTACTCTGCTGCTGAGTATGCATGTCCAGTGTGGAACACATCTCACCACACTAAAACAGTAGATGTGGCTCTTAATAAGATATGCTGCATTATCGCAGGGTGTCTGCGCCCTACATCACTGGAGAAATTACACTGTTTAGCCGGTACTGCACCACCTGACATCCGCTGGGAAGTAGCAGCCAATAGTGAAAGGACCAAGGCAGTAACATCTCCAGCTCATCCCCTGTTTGGGTATCAGCCAGCACATCAACGCCTTAAATCAAGAAACAGTTTTCTAAGATTACAGAGACACTCGCTGGAACACCTCAGCAAGCGAGAGTCCAAAAGTGGCAGGCTCAAACCCAGCACTTCAATCAATGGCTGATACCAAATGAGAGACTCCCCCCTGGGCACACAGAAAACTGGGCGACTTGGAAGGCGCTGAACAGACTGCGCTCTGGTACCACGAGATGCAGAGCCAACCTTAAGAAATGGGGCTACAAAGTGGAATCCAAGACATGCGAGCGTGGAGAAGAGCAAACTACAGACCACCTGCTGCAATGCAACCTGAGCCCTGCTACATGCAAAATGGAGGACCTTCTTATAGTAACACCAGAGGCACTCCAAGTGGCTAGCTACTGGTCAAAGGACATTTAATCAACTACCAAGCTTGCAAACTTTGTGTTTTGTTTGTTTGTTTGTTTGTTAAAAATACAATACAACTGTTTTATTTGCTCCTGACATGATAAATAAATAAATCTCCCCAATGGGGACTCAGGGTGGATAACACGAGGCCAAGCCCTTCTAAAAATACAATACAGCACAGTAGATATGTCTACAAAGTGGGATTTTAGAACCATCTTCACAGTGAAACAGATACGTAATTATAGCTACAACTGAGCAGGTGGGAGATGTATAGATGTGCTTCAGATTATTCTGAAAAGCCTTGCCGGAGGAAGCAATAGCAACTTGCATATAGGTTCAAACAATGAAGTTGCCTCAACTGCAAGTCCAAGTTGTTATTTGAGAAATTTCAAAAGACTCTGCTTCGAAGGTGTAACAGGTGGCCTGGTCTAAGATTGCTCCAGCGTATGTCATCCGAGGACATCAACTTTCAGATAGATCTAATCAGCTCCTCGGGGATCTACCACTAGTCCTCTGGAAACTGGAGCTCAGGAGGATTTTGTGTGTGGTCTTTACTTCTGTGTCCTTGTTAGCCCTTGCAAACTGACACATATCTTAGCCATAGTATCAGGTTTGTTTATTTGGTTTTTTAAATTGTAGAATCTTTCTTTTCCCCCACCCCTTCTGAAAAAGTGCACAATGGATCATTAATATTTCATTGCCGATCTCATTTTTCAGGTTTTAGTTTAAAGGTAACCATAGCACACATGGGCATTCATTATTAATGACTGAACAGCACAGTAGCTTCTTGGGACTCTCTTCTTTCCTTTAGATGTTAGCCTCATATGAGCAGTGCTGCTGTCAGTGGAAAACAACTTTGATATTGTTTTAAGTGTGAGAAACTGGCTAATGTGATGACAACCTAGACCAGGACGATGTAAGCAGCTCCTAATGACGGATGGGACCATGTTTAAGAGTGACACCAAGGGTGAGGGTGAGAGGCAGCCAAGGAAAGTCCGATTTCGAATTGCATCTTCTCACAGTGGGAGAGTGCTAAAGGAAGTGTATGCGGATGGAGAAATATATGATTCCCTGGACTCTGAGTGCACCAGCAGTTCAGAAACGGACCCAAACAGCCGGCTGAGCGAAACTGAGGGACAGCACAATGGAAACCTAGGTTCTGAATGTGATGAAAATGAGAATGAGAATAACATGCTCATTTTCATGAGAGCTGCCAAAGAGAAGGGATTTGGCATGAAAAGAGTCAACATCCTTAGCAAAAATGGTACAGTTAGAGGAGTCAAGCATAAAGTCAGTGCTGGTCAAGTCCTCTTTGACAATTTGACAAAAGTGTTTGAGGTAAGTGCAGTAGTTTTGCTCCTAGGCTACAACAATATTCCATCTCCTGTTTTGGATATCTTAAAATACATGTTTTGCTTTGTTTGCATGCTCAAAACAACATCTTTCTGAACTTATTTATTAATAATGCCCAGACATGCATTTTGAGACATTTTCTTTTCACAATTTTTGATCCAGAACTCCTTGCCAAACATTGATGTTTTGTATTTTGTATTTAAAGCAAACAAAACAAAGTAAAGTAAATATTTGAGACCCCACTTAATGTATATTTGAGGCCAGTTATTTACATGAGCAATGCCCAGCTAGTAAACAGGCTTAATCTTACTCAAACGGAGATATTTCAATGGCCTTTAAAATACCCTCAACATGGAATTGTTTTCAAGCAATTGAGCTTTAAAAAAAATATTTGTTGGATGTGAGTCTTATTTGATCATGACACATGTTTTAGGCTCGCCAATGAAGCCCGTGCTTCAACTATTATCCCCAGAAATGTTATCTCATTTGCCAACATAAGGGCAACAGCATCACAGTTTAAGATGGAGTCAAAAATGTTGAGGCAAACTGGAAGGCAAGTTTATGCTATTCAGATCCAAATGGTCCTGTGTATGGTAAAGGCAACAGTAACAGTCTTCATTGTACAACTTGGTTTATAAATGTTTACACTTTTAGTAGATAATACATATGCTTAACATTTGAGATCCTTAGGAATGTGGTAGAAATGATGGGGYAATCACAGGTAAATGGCATGTCCCTGTAAATCCTATGATCAGGATCAAAAAGTCCACCTTAGGGTCTGATAGCAGCCCAGTCAAAGCAATAGGGATTTTTGTTTTTCAGTGGTAGCTCACGCTGTGTTACAATACGTCTTTCAACCCCCCCCCCCCCCCCGGGCCATCTTTCAAAAGTGATATGCCAGGTGGCATTGGAGCTGGTCTCCAAGAACACAGACCGAGTGACTCCTTTGGTATAAGAAATTGGTATGATGTTTCATGGATCCTGGCCATTTTATGAATAGCGGGCAAAATACCCAGTCATTATCCACCATGCACATCATTTGTCAATGGAGCTGAGACCAAAGATATGCAAACCAGAGGATTACAATTGGCACATCTGTCATTGGAGGTGGACTGTTTCACTCGATGTTAAACAGGGTCATATACAGATTTATTAAGGTCCATAGACACATCATATTGAAAATGTTTCCTTTTAATCTTAGACGCAGTGCTCAGAGAGTTTATTTTCAGGGGCTACAGCATCCAAAAACCTCTAGGTAATAGCCATGCTGAGATCTGTAGTCTAAAAACTAACATTTTCACACTCTGCCCAGATGTGTTGTAGTTACTTCCCAAGTGTCTTGTCGTTCCTCAGGACTTCCTCAGACAAGACCCATTTCCAAAAAATGAGGAAGCAAGTTATAGGTTGTGTCTCCCCAGAAGAATATTGTTGTTGCTGTTATTTATTCAGTTCATATCTAGTCTGTTTTCATAAGAACTCAAGACAAAGAATGTTCCGTGTAAATGTCCTTGTTGTTGTTATTACAGACAGAAATAATTATCTGAATTTTTTTTTACATACATTATCTTACGAATCCTTGTAATTTTTCCAAGAAAGATCATTATTGTTATCCTCAGCTGGAACTGATGGTTTGTTGCAAGGTTAGAATAGAAATACATTTGGGACTTCAGCCAGTGAATCAACTACTCCCTAAAGTTGGAAGCAGCTCTAGGGACACTTACATTGGACATATCCCACTGAAATAGGGTTTTGTGACCCTAGTGTGTTTTGTAGCACTGTGTGGCAGAAAGGCTAAAGAAACTGTAAAATTACAGCTCCTATGGGTTGTTGTAGATTTTTTTGGGCTATATGGCCATGGTCTAGAGGCCTCTAGACCATGGCTATATAGCCCGAAAAAACCTACAACAACCCAGTGATTCCGGCCATGAAAGCCTTCGACAATACAGCTCCTATGATTTTATAGCATTGGTCATGGCAGTTAAAGTGGTGTCAAACTGTATTAACTCTACAATGTATATGCACTCTCAGGGAGTGGAGCATCTGAACTGATATGAAGGGTAATTTTCTGCAACTAAAATCCATGGGGCACAATCGTGCTAGCTGGATTGTGTCCATTTTTTACATGTAGAAGATAGTAATTTCTCGTAAGACATAACAAGCTTACACATTAAATCAATCTAAATTTAAAGTATACTTTCTTTCTTATCATGCTTTCCTTCCAGTAAACAATGAATGCTATGCGCACATCATGTCAAGCTCTAATATCACGGAATATATGAAATCCTGGTTTCAGTTTCTGAAAATGGATTAAGAATGGAAATATGCATATCACATTTCCAGTTTTTTATTACACATTTTCGCAAGGTTAATCAGATTATTTAATTTTAAAATATATGTGTATGCTTGCTGAGATAAAATGTTAACAGCACAATTCCGTGTCTCCCTTTTTACTTGACTGAATTGTTTTACTCCTAGGCAAGTGTGTATAATAGCAGTGGGGAACCTATGGTCCACTCAAAATTAATTGAGCTATTATTCCTATGATCCTTCATCCCTGAAAAGTCTGCCAATGGCTGTTGGGAAATGGAATCCAAGTACATTTGCCATGAGTGCCTGCCTCCCACTGTCAAAATCTGATTCAGAAAAATGCCAGTGGCTGTTTTGATAGAAAAGCATTATAATAAAGTTTCTCACCAGAGAACTACATCAATGATAAAAATCATACAGCGCGGAGAAGGAGATTTGGGAGTCAACAACAAACCCCATCCCCAACCCTCCATCCCTAACCTTAGTCTCTCCAACTATACCCAAAGTTTTTCCATACCTCCCCCCACTAAATCACTCACCCTCCCCAAGTTTTTATTTATGTAAACACAGAAATGGATTCAATAAAATATTTTTAAAAGGTTCTCACCTGCTATAGAAAAGCATAATCAAATATCCCCTTATTCTGTATGCTTAAATTGCAATCTGAGAGTAAATTATATTTATTTATTTATATCCTGCTTTTCTGAAATGGCTAATGTTGAATACAAAAATAAAATAGAAATCTTAAATCACTATCTGGACTATATGAGGAAAGGTTTAAGGAATTGAACATTTTTAGCATGGTAAGCAGAAGACTGAAGAATAACTTTTTTACAGAATGAAGAGTGAAAAATTGTTCTCTGCTGCTCTAGAGCAGTGGTTTCTAACCCTTTTTTGACCAGGGACCACTCAACCAGGGACCACTTTGACCAGGGACCACTCTCCAACATTAGTACCAAAAGAGTTAGGAATCAGGTTTTGATCAACTTTGGATTTGGTTTGGTTATTTGGGGTGCTGATTCAGTAAATTGCATTGGGTAGACCATATCAGCTCTAGTTTCTGATACAGAATATATATCAACCAGTAGTCGCCATCTACTCGCCCACAGGAAACCATGTTTAATAAGGTAGGGCTGATGTGGTAGTAGTAAATTTTAGTGGGTAGCCAGCCTCTCCCCTCCCAACATCCCTGTTGTCTTGGCACTATAAGAGAGTTTCACAAGACCAGTTGCTCTCGTTACCACGTGGTTTCGTGGCAACGGTGTAGTAATAGTGAGGCCGTGGACCATATTTTTTGTTCTTACAGACCACTGTTGGTCCACGGACCACAGGTTGGGAACCACTGCTCTAGAGGTTATAACTTGGTCTAATGGTTTCAAGTTATAGGAAGATAGATTATGTTGAAACATCAGAAATAATTTCTTGACATTAAGAGGAACAAGTTACCTGGAAAGGTGGTGGATTCTGTCTTTGGAGATCTTGGAGTCTGGGCAGCTACCTTTTGGAGATGGTGTAGCTGGAGAACCTGCATTGTCTAGGGCAGGGGTCCTCAAACTTTTTAAACAGAGGGCCAGGTCACAGTCTCTCAAACTGTTGGAGGGCCGGATTATAATTTGAAAAAATATGAATGAATTCCTATGCCCACTGCACATGTCTTATTTGTAGTGCAAATAACACTTAAAAACAATACAATAATTAAAATGAAGAACCATTTTAACAAATATTATATATATATGTAATTATTATATATATAATTATATAATATATATAATTATTATATATTATTATATAATATTAGTATTAGTATTATATATAATATATATATAATACTATATATAATATAATATATATAATACTTATTATAATAATAAGTATTATTATAATACTTATTAGTATTTCAATGGGAAGTGTGGACCTGCTTTTGGCTGATGAGATAGGATTGTTGTTGTTGTGTGCTTTCAAGTCATTTCAGACTAAGGTTGATCCTAAGCGAGGGCTGGGTAAATGACCTTGAAAGGCCGTATCTGGCCCGCGGGCCTTAGTTTGAGGACCCCTGGTCTAGGGGTTGGACTATGGGACTCCTTCCAACACCATGATTCTGTGATTAAATGTGTAGATGTGGATAAAGCTATACTAAAAATAAACAACATCCTCACCTATCCCTGAGGGTTGTGTAGAATGAACTGGGGATGCACAAGCACAGAGTTGCTATAATGAATGCAGCCAGCTCGTAAGAAGAACCGTTTCAGATCTTAGTGTAATTGATGTCCAACTACCATTATTTGTAAAGAATATTTATCTAGAGGATTTTTGTCTGCACAGTGTTCTGTAGAGTCCATCCACTCCTGAGTATTTTAAATATATCCCATCTGGTAGTTTAGGGCCATTGAGAAAAGCAAGGTGATTCTGCTGTCACACTGTATCCAGAAAGGTCTGTGATGCTGCAGGTTGACAAAGCAAAGACCTGCTGTGTTATTCTATTGCTGCCTAAACCATAGGGACACTTGTGGCACTTACAAAGGCCAGCAAAGAGAGGAGGGTGAAACGGAAAGTGGAGCTAAATAGCAACAAGTACAACTTGTACCAATGCAGTTAGGACTTAAATATAAGCAAAATGATTCTTCACAGCAGCAGGAACTGGTGATAATACACTCATCTGAACCTCGCTGAGTAAATTATCACCTGGATTGGGACAGAACAGCATTGTTTCTGTTAAAATGGAAATGAATTCCCAACTTTCTGGGCACAGTGGTCTGCGATGATGTAAAAAAATGAGCCTGACCTTACTTGTCACATCAAAGGTAATACTTTTTGGTGGAGAAAGTTACACATCGTGCTGAGAGCTATGGCATATGCAAATGAGGAATATACATGTAGAAATCAACCTGATTATGCTGTGTAATTCCTTCTAAACCCTACTGGCATCTGCCCCAATGAAAGCTTTCTGTTTGAAGATTCTTTTGCTTTTTAACAACCTCCACAAATCTTATTAAATGCCAAGCGAGCCCATCTACATTTCACCCTTGGAGAATATTTATAGAAGGAAGCAGGCATCTGATTTCAGAACCCTACCAATAACAAGTACACTGAATATCTGAACCAGCCAGAGGTATATTGATTTCGGCCATTCTTTCACAAGGGCTGCTAATGCCAATATCCTAGATTTTACTGTAAATGAGTTTCTGCAAGGACCCATATGCCTAATGCTGCCTTTTAATTCCCTCTAAATGACTTTGGGCACATATTTCTGTTTCCAAGAACAACAATCTCTCAGGAAATTATTGAAGGCAGGAAAAAATGCTGCAAATACAGTCTGCAGTGGCAGGAGCTAGCTGTTTTTCTGATTAGCTGATGTTATCTGGAAAGACAACAGAAGGAATGCAACAAAGAAAAGAACAATTGCTGTTTTACTTGGAAAAAAACATGTAACAGTTTCCCCTCTTTGGTGATTTTAGATATGAACATATTGGGGGATAAAGTGCATTTTTTAAAAGTCAGTGTACAGAAATTCATAGTTTTTAAAATGTTGTTTCTCATATGATTCAGTGTGAAGTTTTTTGAACTTCCTCCTTTAAAAGGGAGCGAAAGACATCGGATAGAGCAGATTAGATTGCCCTTATTGATGCAACCAAATTGGATACATTGGTCTTTGACCAATATATTATTATTATTAATAATAATAATAATAATAATAATAATGACACGATATGAGGATTTAAAAATCGAACTGCAAAGACTCTGGCACAAAGGTGGTCACAGTGATGATCAGCATACTGGGTGCAGTGCCTAAAGACCTGGGCCTGCACTTAAACACAATTGGTGCTGACAAAATTACTATCTGCCAGATGCAGAAGGCCACCTTACTGGGATCTGTACGCATTATTCACCGATACATCACACAGTTCTAGACACATGGGAAGTGTCTGACGTGTGATCCAATTCAGCAGCCAGCAGAGTGTCTGCTGTGGACTCATCTTGTTGTGTTAATAATAATAATAATAATAATAATAATAATAATAATAACAACAACAACAACAACAACAATATCTGCCATCTGCACGCATTATTTGCCGATACATCACACAGTTCTAGACACTTGGGAAGTGTCCGATGTGTGATCCAACACAACAGCCAGCAGAGTGTCTGCTGTGGACTCATCTTGTGGTGTTTCAAATAATAATAATACTTTATTTATATTCCGCTCTATCTCCCCAAAGGGACTCAGGGTGGATTCGAAATATTAAAGGCAAACATTCAATGCCTGAATACAACAACAATACATCCATACTAACAAAATTTATACAGCCCAAGATATAAATATGAATAATAACTTAACAAACTAAAATTAAATAAAAAGCGCAGCCTGTTATAACAGACATAAGACAAACCTGAAATGGAAACAATAATTTCCCATGTTGGGGTTCAGTCTGATCCTGATCTGTGTGAACCGGATTCTCTGATAGTTTTTCCAACTGAGCAAGCTCTCCCTGACCCTGACAGTGTGGAATCTGTTGTTGATGCAGAGGTCAGCGGGGATGAAAATTAAACTCAGCAGCTGGAGGAAAATGTTTTGGAAGTTAGCCGTGATATCACTAGCCGTGATATCTCTCCACCTGGGGTTTTTAATGAGGACCGAAGAGAACAGATAGTTAGAGACAGAAATGTTTCCCAGTTTCTACGAAGGTCACAGCGTTTTCAGGAGAGACAGGCCCAGACGTCAAAGTCAAGGGGCGTTTCAAATAATAGCTTCTTTGGTTTAAGAGGCCTCTTGCCGGGTGCCTCTTTAGATCAAGCAACGTTTGGGACTGTGGCTGTGCCTTGGCAGAATTCCTGTGTTTCATGGCCGGTAATCCCAGAGGCTTAGTTATCAAGTTCATGGTTAGTAAAAGGCTAACAAATTCCTGGTTCTGGTTTGTGGCTTTTGAGATTTTGCTCAAGTTCAGAGATTCTACTGACTGCTGTGTTTTTCTGTGGCTTTTTGACTTTGCATTTATATTTCTTTTGTAACCAATTTTTGCATCAATAAACAAGGATTGCTTTTCCTACAGTCCAGTGTGGTGGATTTAATCTTATGGTCTCGTTTGTTGAACTGGGATGCAACATCCCATTTCTTTGGGGCAAATTGATTAATCATTGCTCAAGATATCTATTGAGCTAGTAGGGTGAGTAGGGCATGGATACGGATGGCATAATATTAAACAGAAGTATAATGGTAGTATTACCAACTACTATTCCTCCTCCTCGTAAGCTAGTGAGTATGTTTTCAGCTATTTTTTGAAAGGATCACTCCCAAACTGCGAATAGAGGGGTAGCATCTAGACACTATACTCCTATTGATGCAGGCCAAAATCCTTGCAGACGGCCAATTCTCTCACACTAGAAGCGACTTGCAGTTTCTCAAGTTGCTCCTGATATGGAAAAAAAATGCAGATTTGCTTGCTCTTATTGATGCAACCTAATTGGCTACATTGGTCTTTGATGACATTGTATTCCTCATGTGACTGTGGATAGGTTGGGAACTGGCACCAAACAAACCTCTAAATTAAAAAAAAAATCAAAATATGGTATAACATCAGTGCACTGAGAAAAAATATCTGATATGTATCATGACCAAAGAGAAGAAATTAGGTTTGGCTCCTTCCCCCAAGATTCTGTCAGATCCATTGAAGTGACTTGTTTTCCTTCAGAAATCAAATATCACAGAGATTTGGCATGCCACTCCTTTTCACCTTCTTTTTCATAACATATGTGTGCCAAAACGGGAGTGTTCAATCTTTTAAGCAAGTCATTCTAGTGATGCACGGATGGGAGTGCAATTTCCCCCCTTCAGACTTCCCTTGTGATTACTGATGGTGTCTGGACTGGGAAAGGTTGCTATA
The DNA here is from genome assembly GCF_025583915.1 of Anolis sagrei ordinatus. Classification (NCBI taxonomy): domain Eukaryota; kingdom Metazoa; phylum Chordata; class Lepidosauria; order Squamata; family Anolidae; genus Anolis; species Anolis sagrei. The sequence goes on from NW_026847549.1 coordinate 125,928,457, forward strand.
GCAACCGTTCCCCCCTCATCCCCTTTTGCTTGCTTCAACAAGGAGGGGAATGCAGTTGCCATGACAACATCTTTCCACATCCTCTCGGTGTGAACTGAAGCACTACAAAGAAAAAGGTGATGTAACGGTTCCTAGGTAGTGCGCTTTTAGTTTGAGGGGCTTCAGAATGAGGTTCTGTCACTATTGCGCATCCTGCTTTCGCAGATCAACAGGATACTTGGCTCCTCTCAAAAATGATTGCTTCTCTAAAGTCAGGAGAAGCATTCTTCTTTAGTGGATGTGAATGTGATACTTGGAGCTCAGAAATGCCGTTTCAAACTCCAGTTTTGTTGGAAAATTCACATTAGGCCTTTATCGGACCAAGCAAAAGGATGTTCAAGTGTGTGAGGTCCCTTCTACACTGCCATATAAAATCCAGATTATCTTATTTGAACTGGATTATATGGCAGTGTAGACACATATAATCCAGTTCAAATCGGATAATATGAATTATCCGCTTTGGTAATCTGGATTATATGGCAGTGTAGAAAGGATCTGACAGCTTCAGATCTCCTCATCATGTAAGGCAGTGGTTCTCAACCTGGGGTCCTCAGATGTTTTTGGCCTACAACTCCCAGAAATCCCAGCCAGTTTACCAGCTGTTAGGATTTCTGGGAGTTGAAGGCCAAAAACATCTGGGGACCCCAGGTTGAGAACCACTGATGTAAGGCTTTTTTTTTTTTTTACAAAAGCTGCATCTACTGGTTAAATCCAGACTGGACTATTGCAATGCACTCTACATGGGGCTGCCCTTGAAGACGGCCAGGAAGTTTCAACTGGTACAACGGGCAGCAGCCAGGCTCCTTACTGGAGCAAACTATAGGGAGCATACAACGCCCCTATTTAAACACCTTCATTGGCTGCTGATAAGTTGCCGAGCCAAATTCGAGGTGCAGGTCATGACCCATAAAGCCCTAAACAGTTTGGGCCCCGCCTATCCCCGTGATCACATCTCCCTCTGTGAACCGGGGCGAACTCTGAGATCTTCTGTGGAGGCCCTCCTTTCGCTCCCACCACCATCACAAGTACGGTTGGTGGGGACGAGAGAGAGGGCCTTCTCAGTGGTGGCCCCCGCCTCTGGAACACCCTCCCCAGGAAATTAGACAGTTGTTGACAATGTGTTCTACAGACACCATGGTGTGCATGTAAACTGCAGACTTAATGTAGTTTGGCATTACTTTATCTGCCATGACTCCATGCTATGGAATCATGGAAGTTGCAGTTTTACAAGATTTTTAGCCTTCTCTGCCAAAAAAATGTTGGTACCTTGCCAAACTATAACTCCTAGGATTTCATAACATTAAAATATGGCAGCAAAGTAGTTTCAAATTGTATAAATCCTACATTACACATGCACCTGTGGACTGCTTAAAAGACAAATCAATGGGTCTTAAAGTAAAGCTGGTGGGGACGAGCGAGAGGGCCTTCTCGGTGGTGCCCCCCCACCTCTGGAATGCCCTTCCAAGGGAAATTAGACAGGCCCCATCCCTCCCCTCCTTTCTTAAGAGCTTGAAGACCTGGTGGTTTCAACAAGCCTTTGAGAATGACTAGTTCTAGCTCAGCCCTAGACATTGTTGAATATGGCCTTATTCTTCCTACCAATTACTCACGTCACTTCCTCTAATAGGCCCCGGAAATGAACAGCCATAGACCCGTACCTATTATTATTGTTGTTGCCTGCTATAGCACTGCACTTAATTCCCGGGCCCCTTACAATTTTTGAGCTTTATTAATCTTGGCCCGGCCTTTTAAATTGCCTTGAACAAGAAGGATTACTTTTAATATATATATATGTGTTATGGCGACAATTTTTATGCTTATATTGTTTTGTTAATCTTATGGTTATGTTGTTTACTCTGTATGTATTGATGATGTTACTTGGAAACCGCTCGGGAAGATAGAGCTGTATATAAATAAAGGTATTATTATTATTATTATTATTATTATTATTATTATTATTATTATTACTCTGCCATATAATTCAGTGTGGGTATCACATGAGTTTGGTGTGCCCCCAAAATGCACACAGGTTAATGCGATTTAACTCACCAAACTACTCAATATAGCTGCATTCTGGTTTTTTTTAAAAAAAAAAAACACACACACACACACACATTGGGGAGAGTTTGAATCCTGGAACAGGATTGTGACCTGCTTCTATGTTGGGGAAGTGGGAACAGCTATCTCACATTGCACACTCTCTGGAGTCAAGCAGCCTAGGGAGGTGAGATGGCAGCCACTTCCTGTCTTCTCCACTCATATTTTTTTCCCCAGGAGAAGATGGTACAAGTACCTACCACATAGTGAAAACTTCCTTTTCCTGATTCCGAGCCATGCGGCTGGCAAAGGAACCTGGGAAGAGCAGGAGCGATGCTGCCAATCTTCCCAGGTTTCTTTGCCAGCAATATGGCATGGAACCAGAAAAGGAGGTAGGTGTTTTTTTCTTTCTTCTCTGGGGGGTGGGGTGGGAAATCGCTGGTGTGGGGAGATGGAAATCAAGCCCACGTTTAACCGCCTTCAGCATGGCTGGGCTTTCAGGCTGGTGTCCCACTGCCAGGCAGTTCAGGACATCCTTGTGTGGCCCCAGTGTGATTCAGAACCAGCATTTTTAATGCCTGTTGAGCAGCATTATGTACTTATCTAGAGGGCTCAAAGAAAAAGGAGGGAAGGGACTGAAATAGGAAAAACATAAAGTCTACATGGTGTCCTTCTGAGATGGAGGAAAGGACTGCAGGCATTTCATATGAGTTTTTCAGGTGATGAGGGTTTAGATTTCCTTTGTGGTAACCTGGAGGTATATAAAAAGGAAGGGGAGGGGGCTGAAAGGTCTGATTTATATTTTTGAAAACACAATTCAATTGTGAACCAAGCCTTATTTGTGAATTACTCAGACATCAAATCATTTGGCCCACTCACATTACAGAATGATATCACATTACCCCACCTGAATTGCTATGCTTTCATTCCATGAAATCCTGGGGTTTGCATTTTATGGAGGGGCATCCAGAATTTATACTCAGAGCCCTCCTATGTCTATGACTAAACAACAAAATCCAGGACTCCATGGGATAGAGCCATGACCATTGAAGTGGGATAGTATTGCTATAATTGTGGAGTGTGAATGGCCCTTGGTCATGCAGAAAGGATTCACACAAAGTCAGATTATGATGGAAAGGCAACCAGCAAAGCTTGAGGATACTAGTTGTTATGATCATCTTTTGCATTTACACTATGAATGTAGGAAGGGAAAGCAATATTTTAATGCAGAGAAGGAGGGATTTGTGCAGCTAGCTCACATACCCATATTTGTTGCTTATTATAACTATTGCTGCTCTATAGAACCAGTGAAATGGCTGGGTGACAATCAATCTGTCATCTCTGGCCACTTCACTGACACACAAACAGAGGGGAGAGAGAAAGCCCAGACAACTCCTTCTCAAAGTCCCCCATAAAGACCATCCTTGGTTCTTATAATTTGACGTAATAATGAGGACCAGAGGGGTTGCAGTGATGCAGTGGGTGAAATCACTGTGGCTGCAGAATTTGTTGACCGAAAGGTTGTCGGTTCGAATCCGCAGAGTATCTATTGTTAACCCCAGCTTCTGCCAACCTAGTAGTTCAAAACATGCAAATGTGAGTAGATCAATTGGTACTGGCAGGAAGGTAACAGTGCTCCATGTATTCATGCTGGCCACATAACCTAGCAGGCATCTACGGACAATGCCGGCTCTTCGGCTTACAACTAGAGATGAGCACCACCCCTCAGAATTAGACTAACTAGACTTAATGTCAAGGAGAAACTGTTACCTTTTACTGCGGACCAGTCTAGCATCTACTAACAATTTTATGCAGAAAACTATGGTGTCATCCTAGGCATAGCCATACACACCCACTGAACTTGTTGTAATTGAGTAAGCAGATATACAGTTTGGCTGGAATTCTGTTTCTCCCTTGGATATGATACCAAAAGCTTTTTGTGGATCTTCCGGTGACCCTTGAAGGACCCTTGCTGGCATCCTCTCTCAGAGCTCATGACTCAGGCTTCCTGATATCAGATATTCTGTTAACTTGGCATATCTAAGGTGAAATGACTTTTAGCAAGTGAAACTGAATCAATTGGCCTGTGCAACTTCTTCAGCTATCAGCCAAGGTGCAGGAATTTTACTCCAGATATAAGTTCTCATAAAAATCTAAAGATCTAATGGCATGTGACAATTCTATGAAAAGACTGGTGAATTTTGTAACTTTGTGATGAAATAACGAGATATTTGCTTATACATTGTCCCCTTGAGGATGTTGCTCTCCTTCCTTCCTGTCTTTTCATTTCCTTTACCCTTGCTAGCCATTTTTCCAGATAGTTAATCTTGCATGCTAGTCTATTAGATTTTGTTTTATATTTTACTGTGACATTGCTCTACATTTTGTAATCCTTTATTGTTATTTTATTCATGTGTTTGTTTAGTACATTTTTGTACATGGAAGCCGCAATATTTTACTTGGAGTTTCTACATTGGGAAATTACTCTAGTACAACTAGTACTCTAGTATAACTAGGAGTTATCCAATATTGTGTAAGGAAGTATCAAATGCTTGTTTTAATCACTGTGGAGGCTGGAATCCTATACCAACCATGAGATGATCAGCATTTGACCTCAAAACTCATATTTGCTCTGCTGCAGTCATTGGGTGCCTTCAAGTTGTTTCTGATTTATGGCAAGCCTATTTCAGGGCTTTTTCTTGGCAAAATTTATATTTCGGGGTATCATTGCCTTCCTCTGGAATTGAGAGATTGGCCCTATTCCAACTGAAAGATAGAAAAGCATGGTCCTTGAAATTGCCCATCAACAATCCATTAATCACAATAGGGAAACTTGACCATATTTAATTTATTTCTTTGGTAGTGGACCGAACAAGCTCAAGGACCTGGTTTCAGTTTTCTTCACAATGGGGGTGCGTTGACTTCCTGCGTATATTATAGTTAGTATTATAGATACAAATGCATGTGTACACACATAAATTAACAGGTGTAATTATGATACAATTTGTTGTTCTTTTTGGAGTGGGATGAGGGTAATGCTGTTCTTTTTAATAAATTCTGGAGGACATGAACCATTGAGTTTTGCTGGAAGATGTAAGATTCCTAGGGAGTTTTTAAAATTTGTATTTTACACTTTTGTGGGACTCCTGTGTCCCTAGCCCCAGAAAATGTGGAAGGCTGTTGATATTATCCATCTTCTAGGATATTTGTACAATCCCTTCTATTTAGTAAAACATACAGCTATTATACCTTGAAATGGATCTTTCCCAATGGGGGAAAAAGTGAAGAGGCAATAATGAACCACTTTAAAATATGGAATAATTGAGGGGGGAAATCACAGATGTCATGAAGAATGCAAATTCCCCTCCATAAAGGAAGGCTATTCCATCCCACCAGACATAATTGATAAAAATAGATTTTCATAGAAAGTGGCAAGGACACAGGAAACCAGGGTGGGTGAAAGTAGAAGCAAGTAAGGGGCCAAATCACCAAGACTGGCACACCTATCTTCTTCTACAGAGGATCAGATAGGAAACTAGAGAACACCCCTCCCCCCACTATAAAATCATAGCACTGACATTTGTTGTTGCTCATCCATAGCAATGCATCGGCTGCTAGAAATTTAGTACAGTACTTAGCCATGGAAACCTACTGGGTGCCCTTGGCAAAGTCATAATCTCAAGTTTAAGAGGAAGACAGAAGCACATCTCCTTTGCAGAAGTGTTACCATGAAAATCCCATGAGAAAGTTACTGTATGGTGACAAGAACATGGGAGCTTATGCAAAGGAACAAAACAAAGTTTTGGATTAGAGTGAGGTAGTCAGGATTCTTAGCCAGAGAATTCCAGTACTTCTGAGTAAATTACAAACCCCAGGATTCCATAAAATGTAGAAACGGCAGTTAAGTGACAACACAATATTATCATTATGTTGTGTGAAAGCGTTCTATGTTCCCATGGTCCTCTTAGGAGGGATGTCCTATCTTTTAGGGCAAACTGGGGCTTACAATTACTCAGGCTGGATCTACACTGCCATAAAATCCAGTTTCTGAATTCAGATTATCTGCTTAAGTTTAAATCAGATGATCTGGATTCAGATACTGGATTGTATGGCAATGTAGATGGGGGCTCAGACAGATAGGAAGTGCTGGGGGGGGGGGACACTGGATCAGGTGACACCATCAGAAGGAGTTACAACAAAATGGCTATCCAGAAAATGTTTATGCTATGTTTCAGCAGAAATATATTGTTTTATAGAAATATCCTTGTAGTTAGATATAAACACAAAAAAAGATTTTTTATAAACCCATCTTACACATACTGTATCAAATCACAGTGTTGTGCTGTTTTACTTTTTCAACCTAATGTGCCTGCATGCCTGTCAGAAATGTCATTATTACAAGAAACGTCAGGAGAAAAATTGCCTCCAGAACATGGCCATATAGCCCGGAAAAACCTACAACAACCCAGTGATCCCGGCCATGAAAGCCTTCGACAGTACATTATTACAAGAGTTGTACGCAGATCCATTTTCTATCGTTACATCTGTTTTTTTGTTACTTTCATTACATTCAGGAGCTGCCCTGAGTCCCCCTTTGGGCAATGAGAAGGACGGGGTAGAAATGCTGGAAATAAATAAAATCAATGTAATGGAAAGCCACCTCCCAGTATGAAAATCAGCTTGACATGAAAGCAAGTGGGAGCCAATCCCGGCTCCTTGCCTGCTTTTTTTGAGCAGCCTCCTTGCCTTGGAAAGAGTGTGTGTGTGGTGTGCAGGCCCAGAAAGTGCATGTACCTGCTTGCAGCTGAGTGCCTCCTCTAGAGTAGGAATGAAACAAAACTTGCCTTCTTGTCTTGAAGAGTGCATGTATGGTGTGCAGGCCCAGAAAGCATGAGCGCCTGCCTGCAGCCGAGTGCCTCTCCTCTAGAGTAGAGAAACAGGTAAGAAGCCTCCCTAAAGTGCGAACCTGCCTAAAGCTGAGCACCTCTACTCTAGAGTAGAAACAGCTTAAATGCCTATGATGGGAAGGGGAGCCTAAGAAGCCTCTCCCCATAATGGGCCAATAGAAAATGGATCTTTCAGCACCCCAGAGCTTGAGCGAAAACAGATATCTGCCCTTCCAGTTTTGAGAGGGTCCCAAAAATGGATAAGCCCCCCACCGAAAGCCGGGACACAAAATGGGTCAAGGTTTACCCATATTGCTCAAGCCTAATTATTACTAATTAAAGTAATGCTTTGAATCATGTAGTTTTGATTGCATGTGCTACAAACATGTGTTGTTGTGTTTTTATGCTGCTTTTAAAAATAGCTGGTTATGTTATAAATGTTTCTGGTATTTTAGCTGCAGTATTGTGGTGCGGTCTGGTCTGGAAGGGAGGGAGGGCCATGGGAGTAACACCATGAATTATCATATCGGGTCACACCAAATCTAGTGACACTGTTGCTTAGACAATTTATGACAGATAAATTGTGGCTTCACTCCAGGTAAGTTTCCCATCCTCTCAACCTCTTCTATAATAAAGACATAAATGAGATTCTAGAATAATAAACACCAGAGTTTACACTATTAAAAATGCTATAAATTTAAAATATTTTTTTCTAAGCTGCCCAGAGCGTTAGAAAATGGCAGGACATCAATGATATAAAATAAGCTAAAATATAAAAAAGATGTGTCATCTGCTAGTATTATGATTAAGTTGTCATTAAACTAACCTGAGGTGAAAAAACCCCCATCTCAAGATAGTTTGTTCCTTTGTAGTGTTTCTGAATGCATTTTTGAGGCTAGATGTGAATATTATGTTTCCTGCAGTATGACTCTCAACATGACAAAAAGGCGAGAAAAAACATTATTCTCGTAATGAAAACCCATTTATTTGTGAGTCATAACCAGGAGAGTCAAGGGCAGGAGCCGCAAAACCCTTTGCAATTTCTTCTCTCCAAAATGAACCAAACAAGTGATTGCAAGTGTACTGAGAGAGATACTCATTTCACACCTGACAGGAAAGCCGACAAAGCCATCTGGATAGCTAGCCTACACCATCAAAAGCATTTTAACATATTTTTTTCCTGGAAACAAAAGAGAAATAGCCACTCAGTATTCTCAAAAAATATGTCTACCAAACCACAAAAGTAAACAACAGATAAGCATGCAGACAATTCACTTTTGTCTGTTCAGATAGACAGCTCATAAACAAAATAGAGCTATGTTGTTTACTGGTACCTTATATAATAGGTCTACAAAGGAATCTTTAACAACCATCACTTCTTCATCCCTACCAAAGCTTTAAACCTTTTAAATTAAGGGGAAAAGTTGGCTCACAACCCCGAGCTTTCATGGGAGTTGTGGGAAATGTGAAATAACACTTTAATGGCCATTTCACACCATACAGTTATAGCACTGTCATTCCTCTTCAATTACACAGCCCCACTTGGTTTTCTTGGGCCAGATCCAGACAGGACTTTATCCCAGAAGCATCCATGTTAAAATAATGCAGATGTTTCTGGGGGCCTGTCCATACCCACCCCAGAAAGCATGCACTTTCTGGGGTGGGTTGTCCAGATGTTCTCTCCGGACTATCCTGAGAGAATGTCCGGAGGCCCTACCCCCTTGCCCCAAGCCCCCAGATCTCTTAGAAAAGTAAAAAAAAAAAACTTACCAGGCCTGCAATATACCCTCAGAGCTGCTCTCCCGGCACGTACAAATGACACACCAGGGGAACGGGGGATTTTCCTCCTCCTCCCGCTCTCCTGGCACGTCATTTGTACACACCGAAAGAGCTGCTCCAAGGGTATACTGCAGGCCTGGTAAGTTTTTTTAACTTTTCTAAGAGGTCTGGGGGCTTGGGGCAAAGGGGGGTAGGCCCTCTGGACATTTTCTCAGGTTAGTCCCAAGAGGACGTCTGGACAACCCACCCCCAAAAGTCTTTATCCCAGAAGCATCCACGTTAAAATAATGTGGATWTTTCTGGGGGTATACTGTAGGCCTGGTAAGTTTTTTTTTACTTTTCAAAATGGTCTGGGGGCTTGGGGGGAGGGGGTGGGTATTCCCACAGTTATATTTAGCCCAGTAAACTGTGAGAATGGTGTCTGGACCGTATTCCAGACACTGGAAATAATGAATTTATCCCAAGCCTTCCAAGAAGGAGCAGAATAAATCTATCAAATTAATTCACTACAAACCAGGGTTTTCCTGGTTTGTAGCAAATTAATCCAGGACTGTCCAGAATGTTGTCTGGACAGCCCCTCCAAATAAAGTTCCAAATAAAGGTTTTGTCTGGACAGGCCCTTGGTTTCTAGGCCTGTTTCTGGGGTTATTTGGAGTGCTGATTCAGACAATTGCATTAGATACGGTTATCATGATTTTCTATGGGTGAACAGATAGTGACTGGTAGATGGCATATGATCTCTATCTCAGAAACTAGAGTTGATAGGGGAATACTGGTGCCATTTTGGAATAAGCAAGTCAAATATACCCAGAAATAAGACTGACACACCAAAATGTGTGTTGGTCAGTATTATAATGGCAATAGCCTATGTGAGATCCTGGGTTTTGTATTGTGGCAAAGCACAAGAGACATATAGCTAAGAGTTCTGAATAGCCCTTTCAAAACTAAACTATAGTTAACAGGATTTCATAGGATGTTACAATGGCTGCTGAAATTGAATTATAGCATTATGACTGATAGTGTGAAAGAGCCCTTAAGCAATGGCAAAAGAGAAATTGGCCCTTTTCACATTGCATGTTTTTCTTGGAACGCAGTGTATTGGGGAAGGAATGTATAATGCTCGACTGCAATTCTGATAAGCCCTAGCCAGCATTGCCAGTGGTAAGGAACACTGGAAATTGGAGCTCAACAACACCTGGAGGTCCACATCACCAACAGTAATGGAATGTCTTTCCTTAAAGGCAAGAAACATATACAGTCAGTGATGTCAATTAGTAGAAGTGGAGCAATAATAAGCAGAATTTAGAAAAATTACTTTACTGGGCCCCTTCCACACAGCTGAATAAAATCCCACATTTTCTGTTTTGAACTGGAATATATGGCAGGGTAGATTCAGATAATTTATTATTTTATTTTATTTCCAATATTTCTGTCCCATTCCTTCTCAACCCCCAAAGGGGGATTCAGGACAGCTTACATTTGACAGCAATTTGATGTTCAAAGCCAATAATGTGGGATTTTCTGCCTTGATTTTGTGGGTTGTGTGGCTGTGTGGAAGGGCCCTGGAATACAGACCCCCGAGGTGCCCATTCAGCCAGCATAATCAATGGCCATTTCAGATGGGGGATTTTAGGAGTTGTAGTCCAAAATTCAATTTTTCCAAACTTTAACCATGTTAATCTCCCATCGTGTATGATTAATGAAATCAACATGTGTTTTAGACTGCTATTACTTTGATATTTAATTTGGAGTGTTAATTTGGGTGTTTAACAAACGGAAAACGGAATCCTTAAAATACAGTATTTTTTCCTAACAATAATATTAATAATAATAATAATAATAACAACAACATTATTTTTGTACCCCACCTCCATCTCCCCGAAGGGACTCAGGTGGCTTACATGGTCCAAGCCCAATAACATAATTAAAATAGCACATTAAAATTCAATAATATTATCACATATCTATATAAATAAAAATGTAGTGTCCGTTTGGGATATTAACAGAACTCAAAAACCACTGGGGGAATTGACACCAAATTTGGACAGAACACAGCATTCAGAGCAATCTATGTCTTGCACTTAAAAATTCCTCCAAAAAAACAGTAAGACCTTAATTTTTAAAAGGGAACACTGCGCATGCGTTCAAACCCATTCTCTTCCCCCCACCCCCGCCGCGCGAGCACAGCGAGTTGGTAGTTGCTGGGGTTTATAGTTCACCTACAATCAAAGAGCATTCTGAACTCCACCAACAATGGAATTGAACCAATCTTGGCACACAGGACTCCCATGACAAACAGAAAACGCTAGAAGGGTTTGGTGGGCATTGACCTTGAGTTTGGGAGTTGTAGTTCACCTACATCCAGAGAGCACTGTGGACTCAAACAATGATGGATCAAAACCAAACTTGGCACGAATGTTCCATAAGCCCAAATATGGACACAGATGGAGTTTGGGGGACATTGACATTTGGGAGTTGTAGTTACTGGGATGTATAGTTCACCTACAATCAAAGAMCATTCTGAACCCCACCAACGACAGAATTGGGGCAAACTTCCCACACAGAACCCCCATACTYAAGGCCATCCAGTCCAACTCCCTRCACCAGGMCAAGAAAARHTAATCAAAGCCCTCCTGACAAAGAGCCATCCAGCCATAGATTAGATAGATAGAAATGATTCACACACAGAGAGATATAGTATAGATTTGAAAGGGARCCRTAAAGAAGGYCAATTTCCATGTTGCATGTTCCAGAYTAGGCAAACCAGACAATCTCCACKTCAACACTGACAAAGAAACAGCAAGAAATACTGTTGACCCACAAGCATAAAGACATTACATATATTAGAAACCAGCACTTTCTCGTTACTTGATTTTCCAGGTCACCAGAATGGGRCACAGCAACTCGTGGCAGGGGACAGCTAGTTGTTAAATAAAACTCTTGCAATAAAACTCTTCCTCTTGCAATTTCTTGCAGGAGTTTCCAAACAGAGCCCTTGGGAATATGAATAAGGCAACACTAGCCATTTGAATTTTAGGCTCGTATTTCAAGTGTCAGCCTCTCAGGGCCTGAACCTATTTCTTTTACTAAGGCTATTCTGTTAAACACTACCTAGAATGTGAAGCCACATAAATAAATCAGTATATAAAATGCAGAACAATTTCTTCCCATTTGACACAACAAATAATTTAAAATCCTAGCACTACTATACAATTTATTTTAAAAAGTGGGAAGATCTTTTATTTTAAGTACTTTTTTTAAAAAAAAAAGTACGTACCTGTGTCAGAGGCATGAAGGGCACCTTCTGCCTCCAAAGGCCACCTAGAGCTACTTCTACTCATTCATTTCCTTGCTCCTACTGCCTATGAGTCACCTGCCCTCTTTGAGCAAATAAACAGTGACAAGAATTAGGAAAGTGTACAGCATTCTCATATTGTACTCTTTCCTTGTTGCATATATTGGACCCAGAGGATGGAGGGCAAAGGAATGGGTAGTGAGAGCAGAAGTGAGTAGAAGATAGATGGTGCCCGTTATGGGTAACTTGCCCAAACTTCAATATGAAAAATGATATTTGTTGTCATCTTTGCTCCAAACACTGTTGGTATAAGTAGGTTGTTCTGTAGTCAAGAGCATTTGTTTTCAGAAGATTTTCAAGAACTCGCCATTTAACAATTGATCTAAAAGTACCAGATCCTTTTAGAGGTTAAACATGGTCAATGTATTGTTGAAGTTAAACACCATGTTAAACATGGTCACTTGTCCTGGTTAATAATTGGAAAGGCGACTGCAAGAAAATATCAGATGCTGTAGACTGCTTTTTAGGCTGGATCAACACTGTTATGTAACACTGTTTCATAATATTGATTAACTGAATTGAACTGGATTATATGAGTCTACACTGTCATATAATCCAGTTCAATGCAGTTAATCTGCATTCTGAAATTGAATTATATGTCAGTGTAGATCCAGCCTCAGGTTGCGTTCAGACATCACCAAAATCTGTGTTTTAAATCTAAGACAAAAAAATCCCTGGGCCTGACATCAGGTCCACACACAGACCTATCAGTTCCTGGATATGGTCCTCTGCTGTTCTCACAGCCTTCCTCTATAGTCAGGCATGTAGCCGGGGGAGGGGGGGGGCTTGAGGGGCTTCAGCCCCCTCCCCCCCGAAATTCTCATGGTGGTTCGCGAAAAGGCCTTACTGGTGCATTATTTAAACTGTTATGTTTATTCATATCATGATCTGATCACCATACTCAATATATCCCATATGCATGGGGGTATTGGGGTAATGATACAAAAGGTTTGCTAGGCTAGACCCTCTTTCACTCAGACTCAGCCCCCCCGAAACTCCCCCTGAAAATTTTTTAACCCCCCCCCCCCAACGAAATCCTGGCTACGGGCCTGTCTGTAGTGGATCAAGATGAAGGGCAGACAGGAAGCGTTTTTGGGGAAAAAATCCTCCATTATGCACTTGACTGTATAGGTGCACATGCAAATATCTTAATTTAAACACAAGTAGATTAGCATGTGCGCATATGAGGTCCAGCACATAACAGAGGGAATTGTTTTTAAAAAACAAACTTCCATTGGATCTCTCTCTTCCCCCAATTCTTAATTCAACTTTTGTTTAATATTATAAAGTTTCAAAGAAAGAGTTTCGGAGAATTCTAATTACTCTTCATTTAAATTTCCTTGTGTGCCTGTTTGACAGTCCGATCAGCTGTTTCCGGCTTTTTAAAAGTTCATGTGTGCTGGAGCAGTCTACATGGAAGGAGGGAAGGAAAGCATGTGTTTTACATGACTGCAGGGATATACAACTCGTGGAGTTACACTCCCACTGAGAACACAGGTCCACAGTCTGGGGGTCCTCTTGGACTGATGCTGATGCCCAGGTGTCGGCGGTGGCTAGGAGGGGCTTCACACAGTTAAAACTTGTGCACCAGCTGCAACCATACCTCAAGAAACCTGACTTGGTCATGGTGGTCCGCATCTTAGTTACATCTAGACTAGATTACTGCTATACACTCTACATGGGGCTGCCTTTGAAGACGGCCCAGAAACTACAACTGGTGCAAAGGTCGGTAGCCAGGTTGCTAACTGGAGCTAATTATAGGGAGCTCCACTGGCTGCCAATAAGTTTCCAATCCCAATTCAAAATGCAGGTTATCATCTACAAAGCTCTAAACGGTTTGGGTCCTGTCTATCTTTGTGACCGCATTTTCCCTATGAACTGATGCAGGCCCTGAGATCTGCTAGAGAGGCCTTCTTCTTGCTTCCGCCACCATCACAAGCACGGTTGGTACGGACGAGCGAGAGGGTCTTCTAGACCCCCTGGCTCTGGAACTCCTTCCTGAGGGAGATTAGGCTAGCCCCCACTCTGCCCGCTTTCTGCAGGGACCTGAAAACCTGGATGTTCCAGTGTGCATTTGATGATAGTTAGGTCCCTGTTCCTGACACCCAGCCCTAATTGACTAATAGATTGTACTAATTACTTTACCCCCAGTCCTGGCACTATAGTCTGCTTTTTTCACAAGTCCATGCCCAGCCCTCTCTAATTCTGATCATGGCCATCATATTCCTGGTTACTGGTTTTAGATGTTTTCTTTTGATCTACTTAAATGATGTTGTTTTTAATTGTTTAATTAGATTGTGACACGTTATGATGTTTTTAACTGTGTTTTACTTGATAAACTCCGTTGTTTGCTCTGGGTTTGGTCCCACATGTAATCCACCCTGAGTCCCTTTGGGGAGATGGTGGTGGGGTATAAAAATAAAGTTATTAAAGGAAGTTATTAAAGGTGCGTTTTTTCGGGATGAATTGGGTTATAAGCACACCTTTTTAAAATGTACTTTTTGGCTCTTAACACTGTTTAGCTACCTCACCCCCCCTTTTTAACACAGTTACTTCTGGGTTTTACAGCATGTGTAAAAGGGCCCTCAGAGGAAGTCAATGGCAAACCAACTCTCAGAATTCTTGGCCTCAGAAAATGAAATATATTGGGTTGCCAAAACTTGATAGGCACATGTTTTACTTAAAAGACACATGTTTTACTTAAAAGACACATGTTTTACTTGATAGGCACATGTTTTACTTAAAAACCAGTGGTGCCCCACATAGCCCAACAATGTGAACCTTTAAAACTCTTAGAGTACAATTTGGGCACCAATTCCTGTTATCACATATTCCGTCTTTATGGTTTCACTATAAGCAGGTAACTGCATCTGTAAACAGTAGCTTGTCCACATACACAGTGGACAAAACACATTTATTGATTCTAGATGCCAACCCTAACCCTAACCCTAACTCTTTTCCTGATACTGCAAGGACGCACCTCCCCCAGTTGATAAATGATTACATCTTTTTGTTAATTACAACTAGAGCGAACTCCATTGAACCAATGAAATTTTCCTTTGAGTTGACTCATCGTTCAACAATTGAATCAATGCGTCTACTTTAGTCTCTTCTATTCAATAGTATTCAGTCTCCATATGCTTATAAACCTTTTATGCAAGGCTCTTGGAACTGTTTCAAGTTTTTAAGTACCCTTTTTCTTCGAAAATCTTTCTTCGGCTTTCTTGGCAAAAGCTTTGCTCTAGCTCAGTTTTTTTCCCCTTTTCATGCTCCCCCCCCCCCCCCACTTCTACTTAATGCATACTCATCCTTATAACTTCGTTTTTATGGTCTATGCTTTATTGTTCCTGTCAGGGGAAAAAATAACATTTGCAGGGCCAAGCTTTCCTTTGTCAGTGGTTTGCTTTTAATGAAAGAAATGGCATTTTCAAGTACGTAGCGGTACATACTTTCAAGTACACACTATTAGTGGTAAAAATGAAGTTGGTCCATGTTCTTCAATATATTAATGCTTGTAAAGCAATTTGAGGATGAAAAGGCCTATCTGTGTTCTAGACATGATTAAATAATGAGGAACAGTTGGGAAGTACGCTTCCAATTATATTAATTAGATTGCCAAGAGAGCCTTGTGATAGTTAATTCTGATGCAGCCCTAGGCATTAAGACAGGATGGGAGTCTATATAGCAAGAGTACAGTTATGGGGTAGGGCACTCTCCCTCCAAATAATAATTCTTTGTTGTTGTTCATTCGTTCAGTTGCTTCCGACTCTTCATGAACTCATGGACTAGCCCACGCCAGAACTCCCTGTTGGTTGTCACCACCCCCAGCTCCTTCAAGGTGCTGGTTTTGACCTAGAAAACCAAATACGGTTCTGGTCCAGCGTATCTGTCCGAACGCATCTCCTTCTATGTCCCGCCTCGGAGTTTAAGATCTTCTGGGGGGGCCCTGCTCTCGGCTCCACCTCTATCACAAGTGAGGTTGGTGGGAATGAGGAGCAGGGCCTTCTTGGTGGTGGCCCCTCACCTGTGGAATTCACTCCCCGGGGAAATTAGGACATTGACATCCCTCCTTTCCTTTAGAAGGAAATTAAAAACATGGATCTGGGACCAGGCTTTTGGGTAATCTGGCAGATAGACAAAGGACAAGCGACGACTAGAATTAATGGATTTGACAATGTGGAATTGAATTTACGGACTCTGAGCTGAAATCGTTGAGCACTAGATTGATTTTATGGATTATGATGTACAATGGAATGTTTTAATTGTTTTGATTACTGCTTATATATGTTTTATTTTTATCTTATGGTTGTGCTGGCATCGAATTGTGCCTTTTGTAAGCCACCCTGAGTCCCCCCTCGGGGGTTGAGAAGGGCGGGGTAGAAGTGCAATAAATAAATAAATAAATAAATAAGGTCAAGTCATTCACTTCAAGGATACCATCCATCCATCTTGCCCTTGGTCAGCCCCTCTGCCTTTTTCCTTCCATTTCCCCCAGCATAATTGTCTTCTCTAAGCTTTCCTGTCTTCTCATTATGTGGCCAAAATACTCCATCTTTGCTTCTAATATCCTTCTCTCCAATGAGCAGTTGGGCTTTATTTCCTGAAGTATGGACTGGTTGGATCTTCTCGCGGCCCAAGGCACACTTAAGAACTTTCCTCCAGTGCCATAGTTCAAAAGCATCTATCTTCCTTCGCTCAGCCTTCCCTATGGTCCAGCTCTCACATCCGTAGGTGACTATGGGGAATACCATTGCTTTTACTATGCAGATCTTCATTGCCAATGTGATGTCCCTACTCTTCACTATTTTATCGAGATTGGTCATTGCTCTCCTCCCAAGAAGTAAGTGTTTTCTGATTTCCTGGCTGCAGTCTGCGTCTGCAGTAATCTTTGCACCTAGAAATACAAAGTCTGTCACTGCCTCCAAATTTTCTCCCTCTATTTGCCAGTTATCAATCAGTCTGGTTGCCATAATCTTGGTTTTTTTTTTTAATGTTTAACTGCAACCCAGCTTTTGCACTTTCTTCTTTCACCTTGATTAGAAGGCTCCTCAAGTCCTCCTCACTTTTGGCCATCAAAGTGGTATCATCTGCATATCTAAGTTTGTTAATGTTTCTTCCAGAAATGTTAACCCCAACCTTCTAAAAATTCTGCCCTTCAATTAATCTTTTTTCAGCTCCTAAATTCTGCCATTGCAGAGAGTGACACAGAGAAAATAATTCATACCTGGAACACTTAAACTTATAGCCTTTGCATTCCTTTGATTACTTTACTCTTTTATTTCGGATGCCTAAACTGTATTCCTGAATGTTCACAGCTGAAGTATTGAACTACTGCAATGCTAAAAATTTTCAGCATTGATGAAAATTTCAGTTGCTGGGGTAGGTGTGAATCCTTAATGCTCTTATTTTGTCTTCTTCACATAACTATACCCTTGGACTATAATATAATTGGTCCTTTCTGTTGTGGTTGGTTGGGTTTGCTCAGAGACACGACAGCAGTATTACAGTCTTAGGAATGAATCAACACTTCATCAGCACTTTGTTCATCTAAAGATAGAGCAAAGACAGAATTCTCTTTTGCCTTATTAAGGTCACAGCGTGAAAGTCACGAATCTGACATCTGCTTAGGGTGCCAGAAAATCTTGCAATGCAAATTAGGTTGCAATGGAAAACTTTAGATTTTACTTCTTTTGAGCAAAGCTAGTTGTTTTTCCTTCATTTGATGCCATAGCATTCCAACAGAGCCTAGCTGAGGCAGAACTGCATTTTGTATCCAGAACTGCAAGAGCTAATTTAGATATTCTCTAGACCACTGCTTCTTAAACTGTGGGTCTCAACCTCAAATAGGCTATGAAAAAGTTGGGGTCATGAAAAATTTGACCACAGTAAAAGGTTTCTAAATGCAACCTAGACATTTATATGAAAGTATTAGCAACAACATGCAATGCTTACTGTGGACTCTGCAGAAAATGCTTCAGCTGTACTTCATGAAAAGTAAAATCATTCTGTTTATTAATAGCAAATGTTTAATTGTGCTGTCACGCACTGGGCCTATAGCAATTGGCTTTTGAACAGAACATGCTCTTTGTGCCCAATGGGAAGCTGGGTGCCTCAGCTGAGAGGCTGTAAGGATTTTCCTATACACAAGTCTTTAGAAGCTTGAAAAGTTTAACAAAGTCCTTTGTTATTGCTTAGGTCTTCAACAAAACAATCAAATACTTCTCAGATCTTCAACAGGTCAAACAAATACCTCAAGGCCTTGAATCAACTGGTGGCTTTCTTAATCTTGTCCACAAGGGACAGGCAATTGGCTTCGTGAACTGTTTATTTTCTTTAAGAGGAAAACCCTTTTTAACCCCTCCTTGGGCAATCTGTATTTAGGCTTTGCTGGCATGGGGCCCCTACACCCGGTTCTAATTTGCGTTATGGCTGCCGCGAGAGGTCCTTACCAGGCCAAAGTCTCTGTGTAGATTCTCCAGCTGGAGTCCTTTGGAACTGTTTCCCCCCGGAATTTTGTAAGAAACGAAGCTTCTCTACAGGTGAAGCTGATTCACGTCCTGTAGCTAAGCTTTCAACTGTAAGACTGAGCTAAAATGGCTCCCTTTTCTTCCTGAACCCTGGGGAAAGGGGCAGAACTAGAGAACATAATGATGATAGGCAGGTGGCAGGCCCCATAACTGCAGCCTAAAAGGAACCACCCAGCTGCAAAAGGCATGGCCAAATCAAACACAAGCAATTAACCATGCAAAGAAAGGAAATTTGAGCTTCTGGTACAGCCGTACCAGCACATTAATATTTATACCTATTTTTATATCAATAAACCAAGGGTTGCGTGAACATTTCTCAAATGGAAAGGAGTCACAAAAAAAAATTCTCAGGTGGGAAGGAGCTTCTATGGAAAAAGTTTAAGGTGTCCTACTCTAGATGAAAGAAATCACAAAAAAAAAAAAGAAAAGAAAAAGAAAGGAAAATAAATAAAGGGAATCAAGGCATATGTTGGCCCATGGGGAAAAGAAACACCCAGTTAGTCAGTATCAAACCACAACTAAAGTATGTGAGCCTTAGACTTTCACAGAACTCATAATCAGACAAGGTGGCTAAAAAAAGGAGATGGGGAAGAAAGGGAAAAGTCCAAAAACTATGTGAGATGTCACTGGCAGGATAAGTGTAGTCATGTTAAAATAGTCTATCCAAGCCAAAGAACTTTCAGTGCTAAACTTCAGTAAATCTGTGTTCACGTTCCTGTATATTCAGTCATATTTGTGTTGCTAAATGAGCACTTCTGTCAGTGGGTGGATTCAGGATGGGTGAATATTAGCTAGTAGCAATTGATTGTGTGTGGCTATTCCTGCTTTCATATATTGTTGTTGTTGTTGCTGTTGCTATTAAGTTTATTCATACCCAGCTTTTCTTTCCAACAAGAAGACTCAAAACGGCTTACATTAAAACCCCCTCAGTACAGTTTAAAATGTACAAATATTCAAACATTAAAACAGAATTAAATATAAATTGTATTTTAAAAATTCACTGTTAAAATCCATAAAAAAATAATCAAAGCAAAAAACTTCAGCACCGCTGTCATGATTTTAAAAACCGTCTTCTTTAAAAGCCTGCCTGAATAAAAAGGTTTTAGCCTGTTGCTGGAAGGACAACAGGGAGGGGACCATTCTGGCTTCCCTGGGCAGGGAGTTCCAGGGTTGAGGAGCTCTTTCATTCCCACCAACCGAGCTTGAGTTGGAGGTGGGACCAAGAGAAGGGCCTATCCTGAAGATCTCAGGTCTTGGGCAGGTTCGTACAAGGAGATACAGTCAGCCAAATAGCCTGGACCTGATCTTCTAGGGCTTTAGAGATCATAAACAGCCCTTTGAATTGTTTCTGGAAACAGACTGGCACCCAGTGGAGCTGCTGCAACAGAGGGATTGTCCACTCCCTGCAGCAACCTGGTGAGCAACCTGGCTGCAGCTCTTTGGACCAGCTGAAGTTTCTGAACACTCTTCAAAGGCAGTCCCATGTAGACTGTGTTACAGTAATTCAGATGGGATGTAACTAAGGTATGTACCATCATGGCCAGATCTGGCTTCTCAAGAAATGGGCACAGTTTTAATTGTGCAAAGGCTCTTCTGGCCACCACAGATATCTGGGCTTCTAGGTTCAATGCTGAGTTCAGGAGGACCCCCAAAATGCGGACCTGTGTCTTCAAGGGGTGTATGACCCCATCCAGCACAGGTTGGTTCCCTATTCCCTGATCTGCTTTCCGACTGACCAGGAGCACCTCTATCTTGTCTGGATTAAGTTTTGCTTGCCCTCATCCAGTCCATTACCGATGACAGACACTGGTTTAGGGTCAGGACAGCTCCCATGGCTTTAGATGGGGAGGAATAGTAGAGTTGGGCATCATCTGCATATAGGAGGCACTGCACTCCAAAACTCCGGATGACCTGTCCCAGCAGTTTCATGTATATCTTAAACAGCATGGGGGACAAAACAGAACCCCGAGGAACCCCATAGCACAATGGCCAGGGGTTCCACAGCACCACCTTCTTGGTACAGCTCTCCAGGAAGGAATGGAGGCACTGTAAAACAGTGTCTCCCAGTCCCATCCAAGCAAGATGGCCCAGGAGGAGACCATTATCAATGGTATTGAAAGCCGCCAAGAGATCCAGGAGAATCAAAAGGGGCACATTCCCTTTGTATAGATCACTTACATATGTCATCCACTAAGGTGACCAAAGCTGTCTCTGTTCCATAGCCAGGACTGAAAACAGCTTGAAATGGATCTAGATAATCAATTTCATGGAGAAATCCATAGAGTTGGGAGGTTACCATGCCCTCCAAAACCTTGCTCAAAAAGGGGAAGGTTAGGCAATGGCCAATAGTTGTTCATTATGGAGGGGTGCAGAGATGGCTTTTAAAAATATGAGTCTCACAATTGCCTTCTATAGGCAAGTTGGAATTTTGCCTTGTTCCCAAGGTGGTATTGACCACCATTTTCAGCCACTCTGCTATTCCCTCTTGGGCCTGCTTGATCAGCCAGGAAGGGCAAGGGTCTAGAATACATGTGGTAGCTCTTACTTTTCCAAAGATCCTATCCGCATCCTCAGGCTGCACAGATTGAAAGGTATCTGTCAGCACTGGACAAAGAGGAGCCAGAGTTACATCCATTGGAACTGTATCAATAACAGCATCCAAGTCAGAATGGATCTGAGCAACTTTATCTGCAAAGTGCCATGCAAATTCTTCACAGCAGACTGTTGAATGGTCAGAATTTTCTCCTTGAGGATCAGTTTGCAATAGTCCTTTGACCTCTCAAAACAGTTCAGTTGGACGGTTCCTTGCAGATGCAGTGGTAGCACTGCAGCAAACATTCCCATCCAACCACAGCAGCATCTATTCCTGCCCATTCCTGACATAACCAGTCCTTTATCTTTTTGGTCACAAAAACAAAAAAATAAGTTTAAGTCAATGATTTTTTTTGTTTATATGTGTTTCAAAAGTGCATTATTTTTTCTACACTCGTCACAGTAATATGGGTATCAATTCATTTGCAAAACTCTTCCTTCACCTCTTTCCCTACCACCCAGTTGACTTTCGGCATTTAGTTTGCTGGTTTTTTGTCATCTTGCTGAACGAGACAACAGTTAAGGCCCTTATAAAACCATGATTGGTTATCATTCCAGTCCTTGTAACTGGCAGAGCAGTGTGTGCACTAAACAACTAATACAGTAGATAATTTCATGAAGCAAAACACACACTTATTTGTTTTTCTATAAGAATCGTGACAGGGCTCATTAATACATTGCACAACTTTAAATAAATGGAGGCGATGTCCTATCTGTAACAAGTGAGAAATCATGCAGAAAGCCTGGGCAAGTTGGATGGGAGGTGGGGCTGTAGTTATTGTACACCATGGAATACCTGATCTAGGAGAAAAACTCATATTCTGCCACATTCAACAGAGCAACCGAGAAGGTGGGGCTTTATCTGGTGGTGACAAGCTGCCATTGCTCCAGGTTTGCATGGTATTTTGACATCATGTAATGATAAAGGTGGTGTGGATTAAAAAGGAAGATTCCAGTGTGGTTTAGTGTTTTAGGTATTGGATGGGTTTGAATTCCCATTCAGCTAGGGCAACACACTCTGTGACCTTGGGCAAGTCATACTCTTTTAGCATCAGATGAAGGCAAATTCACACATGCAACCTTTGAATAAATCTTGCCAAGAAAACCTGGTGATAGGCTTGCCCTATTATTAGCATATATCGGAGACATCTTGGCACACAGCCATAACAAAAGTGAAAGCAAGGTCAGACCATCCCAACCAAACCTAATAGATTGCTCCTAATTATCCAACTATGAAAATAAAACATGGAAATAAAAAAGTGTCTTGTGTCTAATAAGAAAATGTCACAGAATGCAAGAGTTAATAATGAGAATGACTTAATACAGATTGAAAGGAAAATGATTTTAATACGGTGAAGATTACAGCAAGAACACTCAAGAATACATATCGTGTATGTAATGCTGTGTGACTCAACCCTCTCCAGTGTTAGCTTCTTATATTTAAAACCTATATGGCAGGCATGTTCAGTGTTGTCCTCTCTACTTGAAACTGCCTGCGTGTTGCATTTGGGTATGTAGATGGTGCACAATGTTGAACTTCATCACACTGAAGTTTTCCTCTGTTTTAGGATGTGGCAAAATGGAGTCGCATAGAGGCCATCCCATGACGCATGGCCACTTCTGGTGACCATCTGTGGGAATCCATCTTGCCAGTGTGCTAAAATGAAGAGAAGATTCCATCTTCAGGAGTTGGGCATTACCCGACTCCTGATTCAAGAAGTGGGACAAAGAGGGAAGAAGGCAGGGGAAGGATGTGGGATGGCTGGCCATCCCCAAAGATGGAACTTGTCAGGAGAAAATGGAGTACGACAGGTCTACTCTTCCAACGCTTTCCCTCACTTCTTTCCCACTCGTCTGATGAGATCCTTTGTTTCATTTTTCAAAATTGACATATTTGGAATGGTTTAAAAAATTTCAAAAGTGGAAGAAAATGAAACAATTTTCCTGGGATTGGTTCACCTTCTTGGTAACTATTCAACTTTTGTTTCCAAGTCACTCCAGTAGCAAGTGAGTAAAAATGATTTTTCAAATAATATGGTAATTATCAATAGTAGAAAATCAAGATCAACCAATGAGCTATATCCCACTATTATTTTTGCAATGTTTTAAAAATGCTGTCTCTATTTTCATAACTATTTTTCATGACAAGTAGAAAGAAATCCCATTTCAAATATGGTAGCACCAGAACATGTTTTTGTATTGGATGAGAAAAAAAGTTGTTTGGTGCCAGACAGACTAGATGTGGAACATAATTAATCTAAGATGAAAGGTTAGATCAACTGTCAAGAAAAGAAATGAAAAATTTCAGCAGGGCTCACTATCTGATAGCAGCTTTATTAGCAACTGCTAGATGCTCATTCAATGCAGTTTATAAAACTAAGAAGCTTTCTATTAGAAGTAGTGACATTTATTTTAATTAATATAGGCTTTCTCAGGTTGGTGATAAACCAGATAAGGAGACCGAGAACACTGCACAGAGATGAGCATCCTATATTTCTGTGTAAAGAAATGGACTGAATCAGTCTAAGGATATAAAAGCAAATCATAAGGTAGAAAATGGATCTCTATTTTTCTCTTGGTAGCAACAAAGTGTGTCATGGTAGAAGGCATTAGGCTTGCCAAGATGGTGCTTGCCATTCCAGACCAAGGGATGATCTCTTGGACAGATCCCTAGTGATGTAATTAGCATGATTCATTAAGTGTTATCTGCTAACTTCAATTGCACGGAGTAAAAAGTGCTAAGTCTAATAATGAGAAAATAAATATAACAGACTACTCAAACCTGAAATTCCTTGCCCTCAGAGTTGGAAAAGATCTCTGTTTTAAGACTAAGGGAATGCTACTAGGCATTGCTGCAAGGTGAACTCAGTATTCACCCCACAGTGATGCCTTTTAATTAAAAAGAATGCAGTTGGTGTTCTAAGATCAGTAAAAAGATTACTGATTTTGTAATCCTTTTTTATGTGCACAGTGCCAAGCTATTGCTTTCATTTCAGATTCAGGGTCTTTTACAAGCCATCACAGCATATCATTGGGTTGGATGACATGTGATGAATATTCAATTTAGAATACATGTCTAGGCAGGAAAGTACACAGAACTCTGGCTACTATCCGACTTTCCATTGGCAGAGATTATTGCTGTGCCAATCCCCTACCAGTCAAGTATGCCATCATATGGCTATCTGGTCTTTGTTCCACTTTCTGCTTCTTCCTTTGGAGCATCAATTCTAGACCTCAGGTGGTGGAAGGAATAACTAGGGTTAAGTGGCAGTAAAAAAATCCATGCCCAGTGGATTTTGCGATGTCTGTTTCATAAGAGAAGGAGTGGAGTCTGTGGCCTCCTCTATGCTGCCATATAATCTAGATCAGGGGTCCTCAAGCTAAGACCTGAGGTCATTTACCTGGCCCTTGCTCAGGGTCAACCTAAGTCTAAAATAGCTTGAAAGCACACAACAACAACAACAACAACAATCCTAGCTCATCAGCCAAAAGCAGGCCCAAACTTCCCATTGAAATACTTATTAAAAACAAATATATTTGTTAAAATTGTTCTTAATTTTAATTAGTCTATTGTTTTTAAGTGTTTTTGCACCACAAATAAGATACGCGCAGTGTGCATAGGAATTCATTCATTTTTTTTCCAAATTATAATCCGGCCCTCCAACAGCCTGAGGGATTGTGACTTGGCCCTCTGCTTAAAAAGTTTGAGGACCCCTGATCTAGATTATCAAAGCAGGCAATCCACATTATTGGCTTTGAACTGGATTATATGAGTCTATACTACCATATAATCCAATGCAAAGCAGATAATCTGGAATGTAGAAGGGCCCCGTGAAGTTTAAGTCTTGGTAAACTAGCTAAAACTGAGGAGGGTAACATAAACTGGGTCAGCCCCTTCTTCCTTCTGTTTAGTTGGAGCATGATATATTTTGAGATACTGGAGGTATCATGATAGTTCTCGTTTTATATGGCAGTGTAGAAGGAGTCGTAGCCATGCTCCTAACTCCCTGCTCATCTTGCCACCATATCACTGAATCAATTAAAACCAAACAGACTGCGTATTTTCCAGAAACTGGTGTTTTAGAAATCTAGTACTTCTTTTTTGCCTATACAAGATCAAACGTCACTCCAGAAGACTTTGTGTCATAAGTGGGGTAGCTCACAGTGGCTAAAATTGTGTTGTTAGTTATGGCTGAATCAACACATGCAAAACAATACTTTTTACTTTGATTCTGATTCTGGTTGAGCACACAATGTTCTGCCAGTTTTGAAGTGAAAGCATTTCCTTTAGGTGCCTGAGGGATTTAATGCACTTAAATAAAATCCTTTTACTCATAGTTTCCAGGAAAACCTGACTTTTTAACATGTGTATATACTGCACCCTGAATTGGGTTGGAATCAGGGGATGGGATAGTTGGAGGTTGGGATGTTGGTGGGTGGTTACGTTGGCATTATCATCCTGCAAGCATGTTGGTGACATTTTTAAATGTTCAGTGTATGTGTGTGTAGTAATGATGATGATGATGATGATGATAATAATAATAATAATAATAATAATAATAATAATAATAAGGTTCTTGTGGGTTTTTTTCGGGCTATAGGGCCATGTTCTAGAGGCATTTCTCCTGACGTTTCGCCTGCATCTATGGCAAGCATCCTCAGAGGTAGTGAGGATGCTTGCCATAGATGCAGGCGAAATGTCAGGAGAAATGCCTCTAGAACATGGCCCTATAGCCCGAAAAAAACCCCACAAGAACCTAGTGATTCCAGCCATGAAAGCCTTCGACAATACAATATAATAATAATAATAATAATAATAATAATAATAATAATTTTACTGACACAAAAACACAGTATCTCACAGCAAATAAGATCTATATGCTGGATTTCGTATCACAAAATCACAAATCAAACACTGCCCAAGCGTCTAGGACTGTGTGATGTATTTTCAAATGATACGTGCAGATCCAAGTAAGACAGCCTTTTGCAGTTGACCGATTGTGATTTTGTCAATGTTTATTGTTTCCAAATGCCAGCTGAGATCTTTTGGCATGGCACCCAGTGTGCCAATGACCACTGGGACCACCTGTACTGGTTTATGCCAGAGCCTTTGCAATTCGATTTTGAGGTCCTGATAATGGCTGAATTTTTCCTGTTGTTTTTCCTTAATATGACTGTAACCTGGTATGGAAACGTCAATAATCAAAACTTTTTTCTTTTCCACAATCATGATGTCTGGTATATTGTGTTCCAAAACTTTGTCAGTCTGGATTCGAAAGTCCCACAGTATTTTTGCGTGTTCATTTTCTACTACCTTTGCAGGTTTATGATCCCACCAATTCTTTACTGCTGGTAGGTGGTACTTGTGACATAAGTTCCAGTTAATCATTTGGGCCACAGAGTTGTGCCTTTGTTTGTAGTCTGTCTGTGCGATTTTCTTGCAACAGCTGAGGATATGATCAAATGACACTAATTAATAATAATAATAATAATAATAATAATAATAATAATAATAATTTGTTACAACCTCTCCTTAAGATGAGGTACAACATAGTTAAAACACACCCATATAAAATGCAATACCATCAAATACATATATTATACATATACCCATTCCCTGATTGCTAGGATGGGTGTTACTTTTTACTTAATGGGAATTCAGTCCCAGGTTCTAATAAAGATGCCTTGGATCAGTTCACACTACTTGGAGGAAAGTTAAATGCATTGTCATGGGCATTTATGCCCTGCTAGGGACTCGAGTGAAATTATGAAAGTCCAACACTTCTGCCATACCATTCTTTAGCAGTGTGATTTTATGCATTTGTATGCAGAAGTCCAATTGAATCCAGTGGGGTTTATTCCCAGGTAAGAGCACAGGATTGCAATCTTACTGGAGAATTCCTTTGAGCCTAGTAAGAAATAGATTCAAAGAAACATGGAGATGATATGTTTGTCATTTTTGCTGGTCTACAAACTAGCTGTTCCACTTTGTAGATTTTTTTAAATCTGAAGGAAGATCATGTCATGGTTTAAACTGGCCACGGTAGTCCACGCTCTGGTTACATCCCATATAGACTACTGCAATGCGCTCTATGTGGGGTTGCCTTTGAAGACTGTCCGGAAGCTTCAGATGGTCCAATGGATGGCAGCCAGGTTACTAACAGCCAGCTCCACTGGTGTATTTCTCAGTACAATTTAAAGTAAAGATTTAGACCTTAAAGCAGGGGTCTTCAAACTTTTTAAACAGAGGGCCAGGTCACAGTCCCTCAAACTGTTGGAGGGCCGGATTATAATTTGAAAAAAACATGAATGAATTCCTATGCACACTGCACATATCTTATTTGTAGTGCAAAAAAACACTTAAAACAATACAATAATTAAAATGAAGAACAATTTTAACAAATATAAACTTATTAGTATTTCAATGGGAAGTGTGGGCCTGCTTTTGGCTGATGAGATAGGATTGTTGTCGTTCTTGTGTGCTTTCAAGTTGTTTCAGACTTAGGTTGACCCTGAGCAAGGGCCGGGTAAATGAACTTAGAGGGCCGTATCCGGCCCACGGGCCTTAGTTTGGGGACCATTGCCCTAAATGGTTCTCGCCCAACTTACCTGTCCGAATGCATCTCCCCTTATGAACCAGCTAGGACTTTAAGATCATCTGGGGAGACTTTGCTCTTGTTCCTGCCGGTGTCACAAACATGTCTGGCGGGGATGAGAGACAGGGCCTTCTCAGTGGTGGCCCCTCGACTATGGAACATCCTTCCTAGGGACATTAAATCGGCCCGCCTCTCTTTTAACATTCCAGAAAAAAAGTCAAGACTTGGCTTTTTGAGCAAACGTTTGAAAATGCAGGGTAACAGACATAGGAATATGGAACAACTAGATGATGAGATTGGACAATGTTTTTAAATTAAGAGATACTTATGATTTATTTTTTCAATTGATCTTGTTAAGGTATTATATGTTAATGTTTTTAAATGTTTTATGCTGTTGTTGGTATTAAATTGTTGCCTCTGTTAACCGCCCTGAGTCACCTGTGGGCTGAGAGGGGTGGTATATAAATATAGTAAATGAATAAATAAATAAACTTAATGAGGAGGCATTTAATTCTCCAAACAGACACAAATACATACATTTATACACACACAGGCACACATGGGATCAAGAGGTAATGAGTTTTCGGAGGGAAAAGCAAAGTAAAGGTTTAAGCCCAGCAATGGAACTATACACAACCCAGGTAATAAAGTGCAGGAGGATGGGAAGACAAGAAAACAAGAAAGGTGATTGGTTTACATGCATATATGTATATCCGCATGCATGCCAGGAAGAAAAAACCCTGTGCCCACTAAAGTAATGTGATATACTGAACAGGACGGAAACGCTTTTTGTACCAATGTGAGAGGGGAGTGGTGGGATAACGACAATGACTTGTGGCTTTCAAGACTAAATTGTATGTGGATTAAAATGGGTGAGTGTGATGTTAATGGGGTCAGTCAGGGCAGGATACTGGAGCATGTGTGTGGATTCAGTATTGACTAAGTGCAGCCTTTGAATCAATAGGATCTACCTATGTGCTGACTTATCATTCAACAATTCATTGAATGGGTTGTTGTAGGTTTTTTGGGCTATATGGCCATGTTCTAGAAGCATTCTCTCCTGACATTTCACCTGCATCTAGGGCAAGCATTCTCAGAGGTTGTGACCTCACAACCTCTGAGGATGCTTGCCATAGATGCAGGCGAAATGTCAGGAGAGAATGCTTCTAGAACATGGCCACATAGCCCGGAAAACCTACAACAACCCAGTGATTCCCGCCATGAAAGCCTTCGACAATTCGGTGAATGCCCTAGTTGTGGCTAACCAACAGAATGTCGGTTAATAATATATCGCTACTATGGAATTTCCTCCCTTCTTCCTGTCCATCCTCTGCCCAGTTACTGGGATGACATCAGCTAAGCTCAGAAGAAAGTTTGAGGGGTGGTAGCAACATTAACTTCAGTCAAAAACTATTGTATTAGCTCAGGTCAAAAAAGTGCTCTGAACAGACAAGCTCTGGCTCTACTATACTCTCTTTCTGCCTGTCACTCAAAGGCTGGAAAGGCGAGTGCAATGAAGCTTTGCTTATGAGTTTGGAATGATAGATGATTTTCAGAGAGAATCATATATACCCAGTCTCTGTGCCTTCTTCAATGCAGAAGGGACTGCTATTTGAGAAGGGAATCTGTCACTTTTCCAGCAACCAAGGAAAAATGCTTTCAGTCATCTGAGCTGGTGGACTGAAGATGACAAACTGGTTATTCAAGGAAATATGCAAGAAACATGCATGACTTAATTACTTTTAATTGTATTTACATTCCTAAAACCGCAGGGCAAGCACCCATCATACCACAGTGATCCCAGATTAGGTACAATAGTATTTGTCTAGTGTTACGGGCGAGGAACTGAAATGAAGAGACAGATGCTCATAGAGTCTCAAGGTGAGCTGAAATTTAAACCCAGCTCTGTGAAGTTGAAGTCTAACGGTCAGTTTACCCAGAGTCACCTGACAAAAGTTTCCTAGACTGTACCACTTCATGCTGCAGGTGGAGGAACTCATACTCTATAATAATCATAGATGAAAACTGAGACATTTTGTAGATAGGTAGGTTTGTAAGGGAGAGTATGATCCTTCAAATGACCTGAACCTGAGCTATATAGGCTTTATAGGTCAAAACCAGCACTTTGAATTGTGCCCAGAAACAACAGAGACATTGCAACAAGAAAGTTTTGTGTTTTCTTTATTAAAACCCATTTGCAGCTCTTTGGACCAGTTGAAGTTTCTGAACACACATGAAAAGCAGCCCCATATAGAGCACAAATGTTACTAAGAGCTGACTTTTCAAGGAATTAGTGCAGTAGGCCCCAAGCAAATGCACTCCACAGCACTGCCGAAACCGGACTTTTCAGTCTCAGAGTTGAATCCATGATTACACACAAACTGTCTTCAGAGAGAGTGTAACCCAGGCATGAGGAAACTTCAGCTCTCCAGGTGTTTTGGACTTCAACTCCTACAATTCTAACAGCCTACCAGGTGTTAGGAATAGTGGGAGTTGGAGTCCAAAACACTTGGAGGGCTGAAGTTTGCCTATACTTGGTGTAACCCCATCCAGCATAGGCTGAATCCTATACCCTGATTTGCCTCCCAACCAACAAGGAACACATTTATCTTGTCTGAATTAAGTTTTACTTTGTTCAGCTTCCAACAGTCTATTACTGATGACAGGCAATTTTTTGGGACTAAAGATCTCATCATAAAGGCTGCCAAAATTGCTATGAAACATGGTGAATCTGGCGGTGCCCATTGGGGGGTATGGGGAACCTGTCGCCCCACGCCCTGCATCACCAAGCTTACCATCAAGACGATCCCAGAAGATTTTAAGATTTTTTACTCTAACGCAACCACAAGCTTTTTATGCCAGTATTTTACTGAAACCATTAAGCATTTGTACCTGAATAATTCAAGCCTGTTCAATATATGTTCTTGTTATTTTATTCAACTTATACCAGCCTCAGTGTGGTCAAAGTATTACTAAAGCCAGCTTCACAGCAGCCTCTAACAAACTATAGTGGCACAGTGTGTGTTACAGAACAACCTCCCAATATTACCTCAACCTGATTATTAGTGAAATGGTGGCAGCGGAATTCTTTTGAAGAAGCATTTTAAGTCTCTCAGTTGCAGTGGTTCCCAGTTCCTAACTTTTAAACATACAGTTGGTTCAGCAACCATACTCCTTCATCCTTTTGATGTCTTTACAATTTTGGCTGAGCAGCGTTGGGATTTATTTTATATATATGTTTCCCTGTCCATATTTTAATTTTAAAAAATCTTCCTGACTCCTCGCTGCGTTATTATACCCTGCTAGACTTTGGAATAACTTAGGCCCCTTCCACACAACTGAATAAAATCCCCCATTATCTGCTTTGAATTGGAATATATATCAGTGTGGACTCAAACCCAGTTCAAAGCAGATATTGTGGGATTTTCTGCCTTGATATTATGGGTTATAGGGCTGTGTGGCAGGGCCCTTAGTTTTCATGCTCTGAAACTACTGGATATGTCATCCAACATGAAGACAGAGAAAAATTGAGAGAGACTGAAGTGCCAGTTTTCATAGGGAAATCTTTACAACATGAAGCAGGGGTGGATATGTATACTGGCATTTCCAGTTCACCCACTAGGCCATATTAGCATACACAGTACTTGCTCCAGCATTTTGATAATTGCTGTTTGCTGCTTGTGACCCAGATTGCTGCTTCTTGCCTGCAGTCTTCATTATCAGAAAGAATTCTCTAGCGAGTCACACTTACAGTGTGAAATGTTCCAGTATACAAGAACACAGTTTCTTCAGGGGGAAGATGCAGCTGGCAGAATGATTCCAGCCTGGCATTTGGAGCTAATTTTATGTTCATGGATGAAATAAGAAAGCAGAGGGCACGAAAGCACGCGAGCTGGGCTATATTTCTAGCAGAGCCACAAAGCAGTCGTGGTTGTGAATTTCTTCATTACACTTTGAAAAGGGCATTGAAAAATTCACAGATGGAGGTGTTACATAAGAGAACTATTACTACTGTCACCGGAGTGAAAAGCAATCTGAAATGGGTCCATGCCTGAAGAACAAGACTAAAACTTAAAATTTACATTGTATGTCGAAAATTACCCGTATATTCTGGCATATAAGATGACTGGGCGTATAAGATGACCCCCAACTTTTCCAGTTAAAATATAGAGTTTGGGATATACTCGCCATATAAGACTATCCCTCTTCCAATGCACACCAAATATTAAGCATCAGATTTGATTTCAATATGGTAATTTTCCTATTACTGTATCTCGCATGGCACCCACGCTCCATCCGTTTCTGTGATCGTATCAGTATAGGCCCGAGAAAGGTTTACGTAATTTAGGATAAGGTGTGGCAGATTCAAAACTAGTGGCCTCTCCATATTGTTCCATGCTCACTGTCTCTCTTCCCCGGTTGTGCCGACACCGGCATTTTGCTCTCTTACTAACTTACGTGTGAGTTACCCTTAATCATTTTAGACACCCTTAGACATTATTTTTCATCACTTCTTCCTCCACTTCCTCTTCTCCTTTTCTCCTTTTCCCTTCTTCTCCTCTTTCCCCCCCTCTCCTCTCTTTTCTCCTTTCCTCTCCCCCCTTCTTCTCTTCCTTCCTTCCTCTCTATCCCTCTTCTTCTTCCTTTCCCTCCCCTCCCTCCTCCCCTCCTCTCTCCTTTCCCCTTCTCCCTTTCCTCTCCTTCCCTTCCCCTCCTTCTCCCTTCCCCTTCTCCCCCTTCCCTTCCACCCTTCCCCTCCTTCTCCCTTCCCCTTCTCCCCCTTCCCTTTCTCCCGTCCCCTTCTCCTCCTTCTCCCTTCCCCTTCTCCCCCTTCCCTTCCAGCTTTCCCCTCCTTCTCCCTTCTCCTTCTCCCCCTTCCCTTTCTCCCTTCCCCTTCCTTCCCCTTCTCCCCCTTCCCTTTC
>NW_026847549.1:125965836-126027449 GCF_025583915.1 Anolis sagrei ordinatus
AAATTTAAAATAGCATGATTTTGTTTATTTAAAGTATTTTTGCATTACCTTTCAGCCCACAGATAAAAACCAAATAATAATAATAATAATAATAATAATAATAATAATAATAATAATAATTTAACATGAAGATATTCTTTAAAAACTCCCCAAAAAATCTGGAAACATTCCTAGAATCCAATTTTGAAGCAGTTAAAACAACACCGAATGCCAGGAGAAAACAGTAGTGTTTGGGCTGCCTGTCAGAAACATAAGGTCTTTTTTTGGCAGGGGTGCAGACCTCAGAAGGTAGCAAATGTACTCAGAAATTTACCCACTTTAGCCACTGCCAAGCTTTACCTGCATTTCATCCTTTTCTTGAGAAGGTGGGCTGGGCACCAGAACTAGGAACAATTGTGCCACTGCCAACCCATTGACTGCCATATCCTGATATGTCTGTCAGAGGACAAGGCTGTGTCATATCACAGTATCATTGGGGGCATATTGGCAAGAGACCCTCAAACCTGATCTTAGTGGCATTCTAGTGGCATTAGAGGCTGCTGGTGCCAATGGGGGTGTATTATTATTATTATTATTATTATTATTATTATTATTATTTTCCAACCCTTCATACTCTGATTCAATGGAATATCATTACATAAAACATATAATAATATAATATAATAAACTTTATTTCTACCCTGTCACCATCTCCCAAATGGGGACTCGGAGCGGCTTACATGGGGCCAAGCCCGGACAACACAATACAGCAATAAAATCAATAAAGCAATAAAATCAAAGCATATAAAAACAAACAAACAACAACATTATCAAAATGACATTAAAAATAAAATAAAATAAAATAAACATTCCAATAAACATAATCACAGTAGTGATTACAATGGGCAGGTCACATATTCCGGATAAAAACAGTTAACAAACTATAATGAGATAAAATAGGAGCAGGACATTTATATGGAACTCATAAAACACACAAAGTTGTGAGGCTAAACGTCCTATTTGGAGGGCATAAGTTCAATAAACAAAAAAGAGAAATGCTAAAAATGCATAATGCGCATAGCTGTAAGAAGCACACGATTTGATCACAGTATGCTGTTCCTTATGTTTATTTATTTATTATTTATTAATGCGCTTGTATACCGCTAATATCTCAGCCTAAAACGGCGACTCATTGCGGTTTACAACACTTAAAAACAACAATATTCAATTTAAAAACACAATACACATATACAATACACAGTATCGGGCCACCAATACAGACCAATGCATCTCTTAATTAAAATCATGATCCAATTTCATCGTCTATGATTACCAGTCCTAGATCATCAACGTCATCGCACCGGATTAGCCGAATGCTTGTTCAAACATCCATGTCTTCAGTCTTTTTCGAAATACCATCAGCGAGGAGGCTGATCTTATCTCTATGGGGAGGGCATTCCAAAGCCGAGGGGCCACCACAGAAAAGGCTCTGTCTCTCGTTCCCACCAGCCGCACCTGTGAAGCAGGTGGGATAGAGAGCAGGGCCTCCCCCGAAGATCTTAGGGTCCTGGTGGGCTGATAGGCCGAGATACGTTCGGATAGATATGTTGGGCCAGAACCCAACATAATGTTAACTGTTGATTCTTCTGATTTTTGTCCAAACCACCTCAAACATATCTATGATTATTAAAATAAGGATGTTTTATGTTAGGCTGATATTAAATAATGACATTTCTGACATATGATGATCTTAAAGTGACATTGAGTTTTCTTGGCAGAATTTGTCAGAGAAGAATTAGGGAGTGTGGTCTGCCTGAAGTCACCCAGTGCTGATCTACACTGACCCCTTATCCAGGGCGATCTGGGTGGTGTATGCCGGATTTACCTCAGCATTGTTTAAACAGACCCCCCCCCCCCGCGACACTTAGCAAGCATGATTTGGGCCAAAATTTGGAACAATCTGTGAGTTCGGGCTGGAGGTTTAGCACAGCTGGTAAATCATCAGTAATGATAAGATCTATCAACCAAAAGGTTGCAAGTTCGAAGCCCTGGGTTGGCATGAGCCACCAACTGTCACCTAGCTCATTGTTTACCTAAACAATTCGAAAACAGTTTTAGTTGTTATTAGAGAAATTAGGTACCATTAAAAGCAGGGGAGGTGTTTTACGACATCATCAAGAAAAAAGATCAGAAAATGCTGGGCAACTAAAAGGAAAGAGGAAGTCCTGACGGCTCTTCGTCATAGAGGATAGAGCAACAGCACCCCCTGGACTCGAACCCAACCTTCCATGGCACCAAAAACAGCTGGACACTGAGTCGAAACAAACCACCTCCTTCTGTTTTGTCTGTCTGTGTATTGTCTATGTAAAGCGGCATTGAATGTTTGCCGTGTATGAGTCCTCTTCGGGGTGAGAATGGTGGGATATAAATAAATTATTATTATTATTATTATTATTATTATTATTATTATTATTATTATTAGGTTAATGTGAGTAAAGGTTGCATTAAGTATCTTTGTCCTATGTTTAACTGGATCAGCTCCATGAATAGTCTGGCGACCATAGAGGTAATTCAGGTGCCCTTCTCTCTAAGTTGTTAGCATAGATGTGCCCCCAATATATTTTTGTGATCAAGTGGGGATTCTAATTTTGGTTTCCCAGTGTCCTCACCCAACATCTCAATCACAGCATCATGTTGTCTGTCTGCAGGGTAATAATGTCCTTTATAAAACAAATGATGCAATTCTTCACTTACAACATTGGAAGTTATAACAGACAAACATTTATATGAAGAGTGATAAAAAAATTTTAAAGGTCCTGAAACCGGTGCGGTCAGGTGAAGACTCCAAGTGCAACCAACAGTAAAAGAACCCAATGTGTCATCAAAGGCTGGATCTAGAGATCCATGGAGAGTCTGCAATTATATGAGATTATTCATGTGAACAATATTTTAAAGGGATGCCTGAAAAACAGAATTTAATTAAAGAAGCATATACGAAATATCAGGAAGATATGTGGCACATCTCCCAACTATGTAATTCCTTTAAATTTCAGAAGGTTTATCTTTACCTTTTTTTAAATAAAAGGGAGCCTGGGGGACATGCCTTAGATTTCAAGAAGTTTGCCTTGGCATTTTTTTTTTTGAAATGTCAGGGAAGCATATGGGTCATCTATCTCAGACTGTATCAGCTTGGATGACAAAACATTTTAGCAATGTAATTTGAGTAGCAGTACTGGAGGAGAGTTGTTTCTGAAATGTATATTTTCTAAATGGAAAATATACATGTGTAGATTTTCCAAATGGAAAGAAATACTCTGATGAAACATTGCATGATGCAGAGATCGTGCTCCATATCCTAAGCAGCCTTGCAAGAGAACTTGGAATGAGACTGAACAATATTTCATTTATACTCCTAAGAAGGATATGTCCGTCTTGTGCAATTGCAATTGCTTTTGCAAACATAATAGAATTTGATGCTGACTGCTTATCTTGTTTCTCAAACCGATTTAAAGCTACTGCTATGAAAATAAATAATGTATTATTATTTACTATCTTTAAAGGTGCTGTGCTGTGTTTTGTTATTTTTTTTTCTAACCAAGAAGGGTAATTAAAAATATGAAAAGTAATGTTTTCCTTTTTTAATGCAGGTATCTACGGTTCTAGAATATGGCCGCATAATAATTTACACAACAAGTCTTCGTGTGGTCAGAACAACTTTTGAAAGATGCGAGTTGGTTCGAAAGATTTTCCAAAACCACAGAGTGAAATTTGAAGAGAAAAACATTGCACTGAACAGTGAATATGGAAAGGAGTTGGATGAGAGATGCAAAAGAGTTTGCGAAACCCCATCGCTACCAGTTGTGTTTATTGAAGGCCAGTATCTGGGGGTAAGTATTACAGCATATGTCTCTGTGACACTCCTATAATCGAAACATAAAGCTATAAGTGTGAGCAATAAAGAGAGTATTTATATGGAAGAGCACATTTATGAACTTCACAAGTCACTTCATAATTTTTTTTCAGCGTTTATGGCACTCCTCTTAAATGCAACATCAATGATGAAAGAGAATAAAACCCACATGTCAGCACATAGCAGCTATATTCAGATCTAGCCAAGTATCTTACACTATATAGTCAAAATTGTATGTATAAATAAAAACGTACTATTATGCAAATAGTCTAGTTGAAGACTACGAGCATACTTTTAATTTAGAAGCTATCTTGAATCCTGGTTCAGGGGGAAAAGTGAAATATAAAGATGGGGTATAAATAAAGATAAAGTGCCCATCCAGGTTAGTTGTATAGATCATAAGTTTATAATTTGCACTCTTGTAATTGCCACTTCTTTTTCTGGAAACCAGAAAATGCTTGGTTAATTCCTGATTATTTCATGTTCCCTCCTTTTTTTATCTGTCTTTTTGTTTCTGCCAGCAGAGTGCTTTATTTTTCTTCAAAAAATGCCTTCTAGTTTTGTACTCTTGTCCTTTTTTGTTCCCTGACTCCCACTTCTGCATCTTTTATGTTCAACCTGTAGTGCTTTTGTGTGCCTGCCTGTATACACCCACGTACACATGCCCACACAAGTGGAAGGGAAAGGGAGATAGAAGACACCAACCATTTCTCTCATTTATTTTGCAAAACTATTGTAGATAGGGGAGGGGAGAGCAATGGTGGGAAAAAGGCACTTTAAGACCATCAAATGACCTTGTGACACAAGGCTAAAATCGGTGGCATGTGTCGATCTAGCCCCAGTCACACATGGAACTGGCTGGGGTTGTGCTTTGTGGGTGAAGGAGGGTGGAACTGGTGCACCGCTACCATGGTGGCAACACAGGAGGTTGATTTAATGGGGGAAGCCATGTGCTCCACATGTGCACTATGCTTCTCTCCATGGGATCAACAGCTGCAAGAGCTAGATTATGCAAGGCGAGGGGTGGTGGCTTCCCTATACCCCACAGCAAAGTGAAGCGAAGTGAGCCTTTTTTGGCAGCCATATTATAAGGCCATTATATGATCGAATTCCGCAAAATCATTAATAAGGAAGAGTGGATTATGCATTTTTAAAGGCACGTGGACGTGGGAATGGGAAATAGTTGCCCAAAGTGTCACAAAATGCAGTTGATTGAATTGGCACTAGTTGTAGGTCTGGATGAGCATCAAGGTGATTGTGACAATGATGACGATGACAACCAATTGTGATTAACAATAGTTGAGATCCGGCACCATCAGATATAACCATTGTGACAACTGAATGTGTCCCCCCAAGTCTACCTAACCAAATGGTTTCTCAGGTGCTGCAGGGCATTGGAAAACGGCATCTGTAGTGCTCTGCTGATCAGGGAGTGCATTGAGAGAAGGTAGCTGGAAAGACCTCTTGACCTTCTGCAAAGGCTTTTCTCAATGCATCTTTTGATCGATAGAGTTCTGTAAATAACATTTTCCGTGTGTTGCTCTGCTGTGTCTTGGGAATCCTTTGGTTGCACCAACTGGCTGAAAAGATACATTTGGTTACAAGATTGTAAATACAAATTAGGATCTCATTA
The DNA here is from genome assembly GCF_025583915.1 of Anolis sagrei ordinatus. Classification (NCBI taxonomy): domain Eukaryota; kingdom Metazoa; phylum Chordata; class Lepidosauria; order Squamata; family Anolidae; genus Anolis; species Anolis sagrei. The sequence continues at coordinate 125,971,359 of NW_026847549.1, forward strand.
AGTGCTAAGCAGAGGCCCATACAGACTACACAATTATAGTTACCTAGTCCATTTTAATCAGCATGGAACATCCTATGGAATACTGGTGTTGTAGTCTGGTGGAATATTTATTTATTTATTTATTTCAAAGTTTTATATACCGAGCTTCTCACCTCATAAGAGGGACTCAGCCCGGTCTCCAACCATAAAAACACATACAATCGGTAAAATATCAAAATACACATTACAATAAACATTAAAAAAGCACATATATTTAAAACTACAGTGGTCAGTCGTCATACTAAAATCGAATATACACCGTCTTCCTTCCAGATCATTGTCTCATTCTTCGACAGCCTGTCTCCATAACCACAACTTCACCTGTTTCCTGAATGTCAGGATTGTTGGGGCGGTTCTAACCTCTGGCGGGAGAGAGTTCCAGAGTCGTGGGGCCACTACCGAGAAGGCCCTGTCCCTCGTCCCCACCAGCCGCGCTTGTGAGGCTGGCGGGACCGAGAACAGGGCCCCTCCAGACAGTCTTAGTAATCTTGATGGTTCGTAGGGGAGAATACGTTCGGAGGGGTAAACCGAGCCGGAGTGCTTGGGTTAAGAATTCAAAATGTTCCTTTTTGTGCTATGAACCTATGAATGAGAGACTATCAAGTCACCATATTATCAAAATTCTTGCTCATTTCTTGTAGACTCATGGTTGTACTGTTCCTTCCTTGATTGAGCCTATCCATCTAGAATGGACTTCTCAGTTTACCTCTACTTTATAAAACATTACAATATTTTCCAGTGAGTCGTGTCACCCCATGATTTTTCCAAAGCCTCGGCTTAGTCATCTTGGTTTCTTGGAAAAAATCAGAGATAATATGCCCTAGGATTCATTTATTTGTCTTTAACAGTCCTGASAATCCTTAGYACTCTTCTCCAGTACCACATTTCAAATGAGTTTATATTCTMTTTATAAGATTTTTTTCACTGTCTGGCTATCATGGCCATAGATAGAGATTGGAAATATGATGGCATAGAAATAAYGAAACATAGAAGTTGGAAATATGATGATATGGACAATTCTAACTTTAATATTCAATTATCCTTCAGAATYCTGTCTAGTTCCTTCTCAGCTGRCCATCCAAGACACATGCCAGAAACAWATATACGTARCGTACATTATTGTGGGGCATGYGGAATTCTAATAATGTTTYCCTCARAAATAAAYAAAGAAACAAAAATCTAGCCTATCATTTAGTAATCCGAGGCATATACAGAATGTTCTACTATGAAKGTTTCCCATTCATATACTTAAAGTAGCCTGAGGTTAGGGGAAGATTAATTTGTAGTGACAGCCATAGAAGTGAGACTGAAAATGGGTCAAGTTATACATATGAAAGATTTCCTGGAGCACCCAGGCATACATTTATTCTTGCTTCATTCACTGGTATAAATGTTTTGGTCTCAAACCTAGCCCTAAATAGCAGGGACAGGGGTGTATATGTATATGTGTGTGTGTGTGTGTAGAATATGTCCATTGACCCACAAATAAGAACTCCAGTCCCTACTGAAATTTTCCTTCAGTCCCTAAATTCCTTGCATTGCAGAAAGCAAAACTCTGAAAATCGTACACACCTTCTATTTGCCATATTTGCATTCCATTGGTAATCCTGCTGATCCTTTTTTGAAGTATAAACTGTATTTCTAATGTTGGTTCTATGTTAGAAAAGGGGTAATTTTATTCCATGGGTGCAGAATTCTCAATGCCCAAATTTTGGCCATCCCATGTAGCACCTATTTAAGTTATATAACAGTTTACTTAACCTACATTTGTCTGAGACCTGTTTATATGCTACGACCCTGATGTGGGCATCCACTAGACATCTAGTGCCTTCCAGCCCCCAATGTGAAGTAAAACCAGTTAACACAGTTTGGCCCCGCTTTAGGAAATGTTGGGAATGCCCTAGAACTGCCCTGCAACACTGAAGGTGCTTCCTATTTTGGGGCAGTGTGAACAGCTAGACTTTGCCGCCGTGCCTGGGGGCTATAGATCTTAGTGAAAGAAACCTGGACATGACAACTTTCCCCAGGGGATAGCTTCTTGCCCTCCTTTAGAGAACTGGAACTCTCAAAGATCAAGACACTATAGATAACTCGAGATAGGCTTTATTGTTCACAATGAGTTATCTTCCTTGGGCATAAACTTGATATTCAAAAGGGGGTAAAGAAATATACGTTACACTCTCTGAAGTCTAGGGTCCAAGGAGTTTTACAGCTGAGAAGCTTTCCAAGTTCCCTCTTTCTCAATGGCTGTGAAAGCCTGAGCATTCACAACCCCAGTCCAATGACCTATATCGAAGGCCAAAGTCTTCCTCTTGATGCCAGAGGACTGGTTTGAGGGCGCTTAAGATTCCACAATGTTGTCCAAGTGAGCTGGATATGAAGAATGAATCTTAATAGTACAAACTTAAGATGAGAGATGACTTAACTGAGGGCTTTTGGAGCTAAGCCTTTCTCACATCCATCTGCTGAGATGTCTAATGGTATAATGAAAAGAAAGCACTGCCCTCTTCCCCAGGAAGGCGGGGAGCAATTCAACCAGTTTAAAATAACATTGATTGATAGCTATAGGTAACCAATCAATTCAACTGTGCATTCACATGCAAGTGGGGCCTGACGCGCTGTCACATAGATCGATTCTAATTTGGACAAGCCTAGCTGTTTACATGGGTCAGTGTCACCATTCTGTTTTCTTTGTGCATTGTGACCTGGGGAAAATGGGATGACACTTTCTGTGTGTTTCCTCACGGCAGATGATTATTAAAATATGAATATTTATGTGAGAATAATATTTAATGTCATTAAAACTCTCTGGAGCTCTGGAGTTGCTGGTGCTGCAGTGAAATTAAATGTCACAGGTAACAGTTGGTTTGGCCTGACTGGTTGGTTGGGACTCCATTCTTCTTCTGTTGCTGCAGGACAAATATGAGCAGTCTAGATGCCCCTGGAGGCAGTACCAGATTTACTACTGTGCTTGGGTATGCTCAAGCACAGGACCCTCTTGGCTATGGGGGCCCATTTTGTTGCCAAAAAAACTTTTTTTATGATGGATTTTGCTTATGTAGTGCCATTCTAAATTTGAAGGCATTCTGTTTCGGAGCAATTCTAGATATAATGATAGTGTTGATATTCTATGATAGGGATTCTCAATTTTTTTTCAGCTGTGGGGCCTTTTTTGAAGCAAAAGTTTCTCGTGGTGCCCCAAAAAATGTTTATATATTATATTATATACTATATGTATATGTATATGGGTGTGTGTGTGTGTGTGTGTGTGTGTGTGTGTGTGTGTATATATATATATATATATATATATATATATATATATATATATAAAGCATGGGCAAACTTTTTGATGCATTGTGTTTTAAAATTTGACAGACGGACTGTGCCAATTGCAGATGGATACAGAGATGGCCATTCTGCCTTTGTAACCATCATCATCATCACCACCATCATCATCGTAGTAATAGTAATAGGAGCAAACCCAAAGGCCATCCAATCCAACCCCCTCCTGCCATAGCACACCCTGAGTGGTGGGAGAGAAAAAGTCTTTTGAAAGCAAGCAAGCGGTGGGTGGAGGATTATTTGGGTGGCAAGGAAGGTGAGGAGAAAGGCTTTTGGTGTTGAAGGAGGGGGTGGAACAGGAAAGAGGAGGGAAAGCTTAGAGAAGGAGGGAGGAGGAGAGGGGAACCGAGGAGCCCCAAAGGCTCTGGGAAGCACCCCTTGAAAATTGCTGATCTGTGAGAGTGTGACATAAAGCAAAAAAAAAAAAATGTAGACCTACATCCTTCAGGGCCCAAGTAACTTAACAAGCACAGGGCCTCATTTGTCCTAAATCTGGCACTGCCTGGGAGCAATCCTAAGTATTGCCAGTTTGGACCACCTCACCTTCGCATCAAATGGCCCATGTAAATGAACCCCAGGTATCTTCTCATTGAGAAGAAATATAATTTAAGCCATACATTCTGTTGGTCTGAAAAACAATATCAGACCAATAACATGTATGGTAGTTCCCACATTGTGTTTGTAAGTACTGAAAGCCAGGATGGTGTAGTGTAGTGGTTTGAATGTTGGACTAGGACTTTGGGAGACCAGGGTTCAAATCCCTGTTCTGCCCTGGAAATCCATTGGGTGAACTTGGGCAAGTCACCCTTAGCATAAGAGGAAAGCAATCACTAACTACCTCTGAAGAAAATGTGAGAAAAGAGTCCTAGGAGTCCATTTGTTGGAAATTACTTGAAGACATATAAAAACATCAAAATTTCAGACTATATCTAGGACCTTATCACATAAGCTGCTGAAATCATCACGCATCATGGTGAATACAGCAGTGCCCAGCAGGGTGTGTGGGGGAACCCATCACTCAATGCCCCACAATGCCTGATTTACCAGAAACTCCATCGCATGGGAGGGAAGTGTATGCTGCCTGGTTTCCTCCCATTGATCCCTATGCAACAAGGGAAGCCTCCCATGTTGCTGCAGCAGTGGCATATGCCAATTCCTCTCATTTTGTCATGGAGCCCTGCCAGAAGTAGATGTATGTCGTGGCATGGGAGCCGGTGGGCTCTGTGGTGTAAATGGAGAAAAAAACTGCATATGCTACTGAATTTAGCCCACCTGATGATGTTGTAAGAAGGGAATACAATGCAGCTTTCAGTTATGCAGTTGGTTGGGTATGCAGTTGCACATCTAGTAACAGAAGTAACAATGTTCCTAGAGATAAGAAAGAAGAAATGACCTACTACTTGCATAACAAGAAAAACCTGCTAGATCACTGTTTTCTTTTCCTAACACTGCTTCTGGTGTAGATGCAAGAAATTGCTGCAGATAGTCCAATACTACTACTACTACTACTACTACTACTACTACTACTAATACAAATAAATAAACATAGGCCCTAGTGTATACTGATGACTGGGCCCTATGTGTATTTACATGTTTCATTATTATTATTATTATTATTATTATTATGATTATTATTATTATTTGAAACACAACAAAATGAGTCCCCAGCAGACACTCTGCAGGCTGTTGAATTGGATCACATGTCAAACACTTCCCAAGTGTCTAGGACTGTGTGATGTATCGGCGAATAATGTGTGCACATCCCAAGAAGGTGGCCTTTTACAGCTGGCAGATGGTAATTTTGTTAGCGCTGATTGTGTTTAAGTGCAGGCCAAAGTCTTTAGGCACTGCACCCAGTGTGCCAATCACCAATGGGACCACCTTTACTGGCTTGTGCCAGAGTCTTTGCAGTTCGATTTTTAAATCCTCACATCGTGTCAGCTTTTCCAGTTGTTTCTCTGCAATCCTGCTGTCACCTGGGATTGCGACATCGATGATAATGATGATGATTATTATTATTGGACTATTGGACTATTGACAACAACCAGCAAAATCCAAGGAGTTGTATTATGACAACTTCTTTAGAGCCTGTTTTCCTCAAAAACATTAAAAGGTTAAAATAATTTCAATTTTTTTTCCTTCTCTGCTTGAAACCATGTAAGCTGAATACAATGTTCTTTGAATCCATTTGCTGGGCAAACAGAGCAATGAGGGGAAACAGGTTGTTATAAACAAGAATGTCATAAAATAAATAGCATTACCTATCCACAGGACTCTAAAGGGGCTTTTATAAGACAACATTTTCCTTTGGATCCGGGAATATTTTAGCAATCTTATGGTGCTCTCAATGTAAGAATAATTTATATGTTGACGCATGTTGTTGTTGGGTTTTTTTTACAAAATTGTGGGTCTTCTGTTTTTGTTGTATTGGGGCGACTTTTGCTTTGTAGTTTTCTCTAAACAGGTTAAGGAGCTTTGAGAAAATTTGTTGAAAAATGATGCATACATTTACAGATAAATTATTATTTTCAGCAGAGAAAATGCAAAACAGAAACGGAAAACTCTTGTGCCATTTCTCTCTAACAGCTGATCAATAATTTCTGTGAACTCAGTGCATGCCCTTTACCAGCAAAGGAGGTGGAGAAAGGAAATAATTTCAGCAGCAGGAAATGAAGCTGGTCCTGACCTGACAACATTGATTTATTGTTGGGAAGATCATTTTGTGAAAACAAACAAAAGGCCAACAACCAAGCCCTGGAGTGGAACAAGAACTGCTATCATGAAGGCCTTTTCAAGAATCAGTGATAACACTTAAAAGAAACACAGTATTTTTAGACTGCAGTTACCAAGCTACATGCTCCTCACATAGGATCCTTGTGGGAGGCTTCTCTCATGTCCCCGCATGAGGAGCTGGAGCTGGTAGAGGGAGCTCATCCGCCTCTCCCCGGATTTGAACCTGCTACCTGTCGGTCTTCAGTCCTGCCGGCAGAGGGGTTTAACCCATTGCGCCACCGGGGGCTCCATGCCACAAGGATGATAAAACATCAAAACAGCCGGGCGTCCCCTGGGCAACGTCCTTGCAGATGGTCAATTCTCTCACACCAGAAGCAACCTGCAGTTTCTCAAGTCACTCCTGACACGGCAAAAAACAAAACAAAATAAACCTGCTGTCAGTAGAAATTAGCTGCAAGTATCTACTCTCCCCTATTGTATGCATTCATTTTGAGGTTACATTTCTATTTGATTGATCTTTCCATCTAAGAACATATTGCAGTTTTTATTACATTGTAAAGCTTTCAATTCTTCCTAAATATCCCAAGGAGATACCGATGCTGTGGTTTTGTTTTGCCATCAATATAGTCCAACAATATATAAACTGAAACACATAAGATTGATCAACTAGTGTTTTTCTTTTCTTTAAGGGACTGGCAATGCTGTTCAGTCCACAGCCAAATAGAGATAAACAGTATCATGGCATGAGCCTACCTCTATCTATATTTACTAATGTAACATTCATAGTAGTTGGAGCTGCTTATCTGAAAATGAATTATGCCCTCTGCTGGGGCAATGATGAAACATATTACATTTAAATATTCCAGCTTGGATAGTTGTTATAAAAAGCAGACTTTGGCAAGCTTACTTTTTGGATAAAAGTTCCCAGAATTCCCCAGCCAAAATGCCCACAGACTAGATTTTGGGAACTGTAATAAAGAAGACCGCAACTTTTCAAAGCATAGAAAAAAAGGAACTCGGGGATTTAGGTAAAGGTAAAGGTTGACGCATAACACAGTCAAGTTATTTAAACATATTATAGAAAGGGGGGGGGGGCAATAACAAATGATCAAAACAACTCAAAATGTATTTACTTAGGTATATTGTTTTAAAGCCAACAAGACATACTAAACTGCTTCTCTAGGCATGCCTATGATGTCCCAGGCCCAMCCAAGCACAATAATAATAATAATAATAATKATCATCATCATCATCATCATCATCATCTTCACCATCATCATTTATACCCCGCCACCATCTCCCCAACGGAGACTCGGGATGGCTTACATGAGGCCAAYCCCAAACAACAAATTACAATAAAATAAGATACAAGTTACAATAAAATAAACAACATCGCAGTAAGACTCCGAACATATGACTACAATAAACAAAATACAAAAAAAGGAGTAAACCAAACATAYTGACAGCAAGCGGGCTGCATGTACATAAAATGATTTAAAAACTCAGGGTGAGATAAAGGAGCAGAATTGTTTGTGAGTGAGAACTTGTAGAGAGACAGGGTGATAGACTGACCTTCATACAAGGGGGGGGGGTGTACTCAGGGGCGGRTCAACCATTACGCAAAGTAAGCATTCGCAGTATAGTTGATTTTGCCCAGGGGCACTCTTGAGGTGCTCTTGGGGGAAAATAGACCTTGACATATGCGAGTTGTACTTACTGGGATGTATAGTTCACCTAAAATCAAAGAGCATTCTGAACTCCACCAATGATGTAATTGAACCAAATATGGCACACAGAGTTTGTAGTTTGGTGAGGCCCAGGACCTCTCTGGCTGAGCAGCTTAAAAGCCCCTCGCTAAACTATAAACCCTAGAATTCTTCAGAAGGCAGTAACTGGATTTAGAACCATACCACATGGACTTCTGTCTCCATTCTAAGATGCTTCCAGGATGGATCCCACTGGAGCCCTTCACACTTATGGTGGGGCACCATCCTGGGTTGTCCTGGAAGCATCCTAGGATTTAGCCCCGAGAACACAGGTGGCTTCCTGTGTATTCATTATGTAGAATGGGACCAACATAGGGGGAAGCCAGGAGGTGACAATTCCCCCATGTGATGGGGAAGGCACCAATGCAGGTGATGCAGGGCATGGAAAGACAGTTCCCCCCGCTGCCCCATGGACTTGCCATGTTGCATGGCGAATTTCCCCACTGTCCCCTACATTAGGGACCTCAATGTGATGAGATCCGATGATATAGTGTGATTAAGTCCTTGGTGTCTGTTGGGGTTTAGCTGCAGGACCACCCATGGACACCAAAATCCATGAATGGTCAAGTCTCACTATATACAGAGGCATAGAAAAATCCTGTCTTTTTTTAAAAAGGGCAAACAACTCAAATTTTGTGTCTGCTTCTACATTTGTTGCTACCATTGCAAATGCTGCCAAAATTTGTAGCTAATGTGGCAAGCCCTCTCTGTTGCTATTGAATGGAAGACTATCCCTCGTATCATAACTCTGTGTGACTGCATGGGAAAGCAGATATAAAACCCCACTAGTTAACATTAATTAAGTTGGACATTTTAAAAATGTACAGCAGTAATTTAATTCAAATTACATTTTAATGAAAATGACTGACATCACTACAGTATTTTAGCATTAACTTAATTCCAATTCAGTTGCAATTGAATTAGATGGTTTAGCTTTTAAACTATGAATTAAGGGCCCTTCCACACAGCCATATAACCCAGAATATCAAGGCAGAGAATCCCACAATATCTGCTTTGAACTGGGTTATCTGAGTCTACACTGCCATATATTCAAAGCAGATAATGTGGGATTTTATTCAGCTGTGTGGAAGGGGCCTAAGACTTTCCTACCAACTTTTCTATCTCTGAAGCAGAGTGACTTTTACCATATTGTAGTTAAAGAAAGAAACAGGACAAGAAAGGAAATATATATATGTGTGTGTGTGTGTGTGTATTGATGTCTCACATGGATGAATGTGAATAATGGTATTGGTAATTCTGTAGCTGTAAAAGTAGTAGCAACGCACAGCTCACCAAACATGAATTGTCCATTTTGATTTCGAAGCAAATACTTGTTCTGATTCTGGAAGTAAGCTAATCCATAAAGCAATTGTATAGTGTTTGGTCTAATTACCTGTACATCTTTATATGTCAAGATTATGATGAAAATGGGAGAAATAGTAGTGGATATCTCAGACAAATAAACTTGCAAAGTAGACGCTGAACAACAGTCACACCCACTCCCACTCTCAGGGTCTAGCAAAGAAAAAAAGATGCTTAATATTCTTTGTAAAATGTACAAGATGTATCTTTATTTGTGATCAATTGTGCATAGGAAAACAATATTCTAATGGAAGAGAGGTTGGAGTGGTTCAAGAACAAAGTGGGCGTGAAAGCAAATAAATATATGTTGTCCCTAAATTCCTATAAAGTAACAGGCAAACAAGTAAGTACAAAGTGTAGGCATAGACAAAGTTACTAAATCTAACAGATTAGAAAGCTCACTTTTATGTGTGAACTATGCAGATGTATGAATAATATAATAGGTCAATTATTTATTCTGAAAACCCTGAAAAATAGTTCAGTTGTTATTATATATATATATATATAAAATGCTGTTGGGCATTGGTGTTTACCCAGTTGCTGCTTTCCTTCCCATTCCAGTATTTTTTCTATTTAGAGTGCATGAATAAAAAGGCATTATTTACTAGTTAATTTGATGTGATTATGTGATGACAACAGGTTAGCTCTGACTAGTGGATATGAATAAATGAACTTTTTCACATAGCGTGCTAAAAAAGGCCTATTCTGGCAGAATTATTTACACAATACATGATATACAAATCCTCAGTAGTGTTGCTCAGGGTGCTTCCAGACAGCATCAAAACGTGGGTTTAAAAATTGAGGCAAAAAATCCTGAGTTCTGACAGCAAGTCCACACAGACCTGTCCGCCCTGGCAAATGGTCTCCCATGGTTCTCATGTCTTCCTTTGAAGCAGATCAAGATGGAGGGGGGACATCTGGAAGAAGTTTTTTTAAAAAAATCCTCTCCAAGATGCATCAGACCTCATATGCACATATACGGAGATCCAAATGTTCACACAAGTAGAGTTCTTATTCTCTCTCTTCATCCAACCCTAAATTCAAGCTCTGTTTGATATTATAAAGATCAAAAGAAAGGAATGGTTGCAGAGAGTTCTAATTGCTTTCCTATTCTGCTTCCCTTGAGCCACCTGTGTTCCCGTGCCTCCATTTTTTGACAGCCCGATCAGCTGCTTTGGGCTTTTAAAATGCACACATGTGCTGCAAAAGTCCACACTAGGGTTATAGGAAGGAAGTCATGTGTTTTGCATGACTGCCGAGATATACAATCATGCAAAGGTGTACATTTTTACTAGTCAATCGGATGTGATTATCTGATGACAACAGGTTTCTTCTGACTAGTGGGTTTTAAGAGCACTTTTTAAACATGTGCTTTTCAGTTGTTAACCTGATTCCATCAGCACTTTCCCAAACATTGAGCCACCTCTTGTTTTATTCTGGTTACTTCCAGGTTTTACTCAATGTGTAGAAGGGCCCTCAGTTATTCAACAGGTCCTCTCATTAGTGAAAAGAGCCAAAGGAAAGTTTTATATCTTCACTGACAGTTTCATTTCCTTTGCAGTAACCTTTTGTACTTCCAAGAAGAAAAATGAAAAGCCTCTTCATTACTGCCTTGCTTCATAGCTCAGATATTCCCCATGGTACAATGTACGCAGTCTAATTTATTTTTATTATTCACTGAAGAATTTTGATTTTCACATCATTATGATATTTTTCACCCCATGTCTTCTCATGGTGTTATATATTCTGCTCCTCTGTGTGATTTGAAGGCTGGAAATGCTTCAATGGTAGCGATACTGTTTTTCTCATATGCACTGAGACACATTCTCTGATGCACTATATATTTAAGATACTGCCTTTCTAAAATATTAACACGATGCTTCTTTGTCTCTTTTTATATCACAGTAATAATTTACCACAAGGTGTGTGTGTATTTATGCATGCATACATATACACACACATATGAGAGATTAATGATCATAGGTAAAGGTAAAGGTTTCCCCTTGACATTAACTCTAGTTGTGTCCAACTCTGAGGGTGGAGTGGTGCTAATCTCCATTTCTAAACAGAAGAGCCGGCGTTGTCCGTATACACCTTCAAGGTCACGTGGCCAACATGACTTCATGGAACACTGTTACTTAATGATCCTAGGTTCAATAAAAATATGATTAGATACATTCTTTTATAGGAAGGAAATAGGCATTTCTATTTCTCCAAATAACCTTTTATACATTTTGGTTATTAACTTAACATATTTTACCTGTTTCCTTACAGGGTGCTGAGAAAATTTTGTCAATGAATGAATCAGGGGAGCTTCAAGACCTTTTAACCAAAATTGAGGTAACTAACCAATTTATAACAATATATATTTGATATACTTACATTTCTTTGGCTGGATTCAGGCCTCAATGAAGTTCCTTCATTCCTTTGAGGCTCCCTTTGTGGGGAAGAGACATCTTTACTCCTACCCATATCCACTACCCTCCCCGCTGGATACCTGTGTCCAACTCACATGTGAACTGCACTCCAGTGCTACATTATATGCCTTCAGCAACCTATCCTGAACAGCCAAGAGATCTTTGGCAGGTTGTCTCAGGGTGCTTCCAGACAGGTGTAAAACTACAAGGACCCCCAAACCCAGCTTTCCCAGGCAGGATGTCTAGATGCCATTCTGGTAACTGCCGAGATGGCACCCAGACACCCAGAGCCCCCCCCTCCCCAGATAAGTCTTTGAAATTTAAAACAACGTACCCGACCACCATTAAGGTACTCCTGGAGTCTTCCTGGTGCATAGAAATGACATGCCAGGAAATGGAGGTGGGGGAGGGGGGTAGGGGATGAGAAGGAAAATCGGTCCTTGCCTCTCCCCATCTCCTGGTTTCTCATTATTATGCACCAGGAAGACTCCAGGAATACCTTAATGGTGGCCGAGTCAGTTGTTTTAAATTTTAAGGGCTTATTTGGGGGTTTTGGGGAGTGCCCTCTTGGTTTTCCGGGAGTGCCCTCTCAGTTTTCCGGGCTCCTGGAGCCCGGAAAAAACAGATATGGCTTGGATTGGGACCGGGGATTGCATAACACATTCCCCAAGGCCAATCCACACAGGGCCCACACCTGATAAGGTCCAGATCTTACCTAAGATCTGGATCTTACCAGGTGTCTAATTTATTTATTTGTCGTGTCAGGCAACCAGTCAATTATATTACATTTCTAACAGAACAAAGCAAACAAACAGACAAAATACAAAATTTGTGAGTTTGGTAGTTGATTAAATGTCCTTTGACCAGTATCTGGCCACTTGGAGTGCTTCTGGTGTTGCTACAAGAAGGTCCTCCATTGTGCGTGTGGGCTCAGGTTGCATTACATCAGGTGGTCAGTGGTTTGCTCTTCTCCACACTCGCATGTCGAGGATTCTACTTTGTAGCCCCATTTCTGAAGGTTGGCTCTGCATCTCGTGTTGCCAGAGCACAGTCTGTTCAGCGCCTCCCAAGTGTGCCCAGGAGGGAGTCTCTCATTTGGTATCAGCCATTGGTTGAGGTGCTGGGTTTGAGCCTGCCACTTTTGGACTCTCGCTTGCTGAGGTGTTCCAGCGAGTGTCTCTGTAGATCTTAGAAAACTATTTCTTGATTTAAGTCGTTGACGTGCTGGCTGATACCCAAACAGGGGGTGAGCTGGAGATGTCTCTGCCTTGGTCCTTTCACTATTGGCTGCTACTTCCCGGCGGATGTCAGGTGGTGCAATACCGGCTAAGCAGTGTAATTTCTCCAGTGGTGTAGGCCGCAGACACCCCGTGATAATGCGGCATGTCTCATTAAGAGCCACATCCACTGTTTTAGTGTGGTGAGATGTGTTCCACACTGGGCATGCATACTCAGCAGCGGAGTTCAACAGCGCAAGGGCAGATGTCTTCACTGTGTCTGGTTGTGATCCCCAGGTTGTGCCAGTCAGCTTTCGTATGATATTGTTTCTAGCACCCACTTTTTGCTTGATGTTCAGGCAGTGCTTCTTGTAGGTCAGAGCACGGTCCAGAGTGACTCCCAGGTATTTGGGTGTGCTGCAATGCTCCAGTGGGATTCCTTCCCAGGTGATCTTCAGAGCTCGGGATGCTTCTCTGTTCTTGAGATGAAAGGCACATATCTGTGTTTTAGATGGGTTAGGGATCAGCTGGTTTTCCCTGTAGTACTACAGCCTTGCTACTACTACTGCTATTATTTTACTATTATAAAGATACCAATTGCATGCCAACAAGTTGATTTTTCCAGACATGCGATTACTCAGATCTTCTTAGCAATTCTCGTCATTTCAGCAATTATGCTTTTTAACAATGCAGGCTTATAAGCTGAGTGTTGTCTTTCTTCTCCTTTCTTTGAGGGAAATATGAGCTCATAATTGAGTACTCTCAGGTATAATTGTCTCGGTGTGAATTTACATGCATAGGAAGATTTTAACACCAAAGCTTTCAAGGGTTTACCTTCCTATGAGACAGAACAGATGTTAGGTTGTTCTTACAGTTATTAAATTATGATTTTTAAAGTAAAAATCAGAGGCAGAGTATCTCAGAAGAAAGTTGGAATGGAAGAAACCAGTGGGAATTTCCTTCCTAATGCAAATATCAGCTGGGCTGGAATAAATTATTGGAGACAGTGACAAGTACAGAATTAAAGCCACAACCAGGATATCCTATCGCACTATATATACGACTTAAAAATAATAACTATTATTATTATTATTATTATTATTATTATTATTATTATTTTGTCATGTCAAGAGCGACTTGAGAAACTGCAAGTCGCTTCTGGTATGAGAGAATTGGCCGTCTGCAAGGACATTGCCCAGGGGCAGGCATGTAGCCGGGGGGGGGGGCTTGGGGGGCTTCAGCCCCCCCCCCCAATTCTCATGGTGGTTCGCGAAAAGGCCTTACTGGTGCATTATTTAAACTGTTATGTTTATTCATATCATGATCTGATCACCATACTCAATATATCCCATATGCATGTGGGTATTGGGGTAATGATACAAAAGGTTTGCTAGGGTAGACCCTCTTTCACTCAGACTCAGCCCCCGCCCCCGAAACTCAGCCCTGAAAAAAAATTACCCCCCCCTGAAATGAAATCCTGGCTACGGGCCTGCCCAGGGGATGCCCAGATGATTTTTGATGTTTTTATCATCCTCGTGGGAGGCTTCTCTCATGCTTTACCTATGCTGGAAACCACCCTGAGACCCCTCGGGGAGATAGAGCGATATACAAATATTATTTATTATTACTAATGTTTTATTTCTAACCCGCCGTCTCTCCCCGAAGGGACTCAGGGCGGCTTCCAAAGACAAAAAAAAAGGCAAATATTCAATCTTGTATGCAATGACAAATTGAAATAAAACAGAAACAAACAAATATTTGAAACAACAGTTAAAAATAAGCCAATAAAACAACCTAAGCTAATAACAACAACAATATTCATGCAGTTAATTTTCCCATGAATAACACTGCATCTGTTTTCACCATATTACAACTATATATGAAAATCTGAACAAGAGGAAGCCAACTCTCAATCAAATCAAATCATTTATTTCAGTCATTGACCAGCACAACTCTGTATTTTCCCCATTAGGTGAGAGGTACAAAGGTAACAAGGGGATGCCAACTCTTCCTTGGTATTAATTTTTTCTTGCAAAATTAATCAGGATTGTTGTGTTCCTTCAAGTTGTTTCAGACTTGGGGTGACTCTATTATTATTATTATTATTATTACTATTATTATTATTTATTAACTTTATTTGTACCCCGCTAACATCTCCTGAAGGACACGGTGCAGCTTACAAAGGCCAAGGCCCTCAATAAAACAACAGCATAACAAATACAACAATAAAACTCATAAAGCAAACCAATAAACATTAAAAGCAATAACAATAAAAACATTAAAAACAATACATCATAACACATTTAAAGCTAGGGCTGGGCCAAATGTAATGACTAAAATTAAAAGTGCTGGACATGACAGGTGAAGTGTAAGGATTTTAGGGTTAGGTGCGATGTGCAGGCAATCTTAAATCTCTAATAAAGTGCGTTTGGGACATGATGCTGGGAGTTTCCTATTCTGGGAAGGCACACTGGAACAGCCAGGTCTTCAAGCTCTTCCTAAAGACAGCCAACGTTGGGGCTTGTCTGATGTCCTTGGGGAGAGAGTTCCAGAGTCGAGGGGCTACCACAGAGAAGGCCCTGTCCCTCGTCCCCACCAAACGCGCTTGCGACGCAGGTGGAATCGTGAGCAGGGCCTCACCAGATGAATGGAGGGATCGTTTGGGTTCATATACGGAGATGCGGTCAGGCAGGTAGGCAGGTCCCAAACCGTTTAGGGCTTTGTAAATGTCTAAAGTTTAGGGTGGAGACAAGGGAAATGGCCTTGGAGGGTCTCTTCTGGTCTGCAGGCCTTAGTTTGACCCCTGCTTTAAATGTTTTCCATAAATAAGGGCCTCCAAATTCACTTCGGATCCCATTGTGAGTTGCTGTGATATCAAACCGAGTAATATTTTTGTTAGATCAGCTACTGCAACCATAATGTACTTAGGTGGCCATGGGATGATGCTATTAATGGCCAAATGGCAAATATAGTTACTGCAGAAAGGCAGTAGATACATACATATGTACAGTACAAAGATGAAAAGAGACAGCGTTGATATTTGAGGTCTCATTCAGGGCATAGATATGACGCTAATTGTATGAACATCATGATGTTTTTCCAATCAATGTCAAGAAAATTTATTGAACATAGTTTTTGGTAACTGTGAAGGCATCTGAGCAGCTTTGGGCTATGGAGAGCTGGTGGGGAAATTTAACCTTTTCTCTCTTTGCTACAGCCTTGACAAAAACAATTTCCCTTGCACTGCAAGGGAATCTCATATTCAATGCCAATGGAGTTTTACTTTGAAATTCAAATTCTCTCTGAGGGGAAATTTGGTCAGAACCATGGCAGGGAGAGGATGTGAACTTTCCCCTCGCAGTTTCTATGTTCACAGATGTATTAATAATACTCTTGTGGTTGCAATTTTAATATACATGCAAACAAGGCAATTGTAGTAACACAATTAATGTCACATCTAGTTCACTCCTCAAAATGCAGAACACAATATCAATAATAGAGACTAGTATCTTCTTTCCCCTTTCTCTTTGCAGAAAGTTCAACACCCCCATGAATGCCTCTCATGCGGGGGCTTTGGTTTTATTCCGTGCTCAGCGTGCCATGGGAGCAAGATGTCAGTGTTTCGGAACTGTTTTACGGACTCATTCAAAGCCCTAAAGTGCATCGCTTGCAATGAGAATGGGTTACAACGCTGCAAGACCTGCCTGAGCTAAGGGATGGCGCCTTGATACACACAACCACCTCATTTTATTATGTCAACACAGCAGTTTGTTATATTGTTTTATATCAAGGGGAAAAAACCCACCATGTTTCTCTAATTCAATCAATAAAGTTCATTTATAATAAAAATGTATGTATACATATTTCATGGAACCATTGCTCATCAGCATATAATAAGCTAATGTGGTACCTGTACTGAAGAAGGTCCAGCCAGCCCTCTGCATTCATGGATTCTGCATTCATGGATTCAGCCACTGCTAACTTAAAATGTTTAAGAGTAATCTCAAAACAAACAGATATTACCATTATATATATTACTGTGCCATTGTATATAATGGGACTTGAGCTTCCACATATTTTGGTACCCACGGGAGAGAGCGGGGAGTCCTGGAATCAAACCTCAGAGGATACCAAGAGCCCACAGTACAACACTATAACACTAAATAATGTAGAGGTGCTGCCAAATATTTATTTATTTATTTACAACATTTATATGCCGCTCTTCTCACCCTGAAGGGGACTCAGAGCAGCTTACAAGATATATATACATACAATATATTATATTATTAGCATAGTACAATACCAGTATTAAATATTACTATATTGTAGGTAGAGTAAAGGTTTTCCCCTGAAATTAAGTCCAGTTGTGTCAGACTCCGGGGTGTGGTGCTCATCTCTATTTCTTAGCCGAAGAGCCGGCGTTGTCTGTAGACACCTCCAAGGTCACGTGTACAGCATTACTGCATGGAGCGCCGTTATCTTCCCACCGGAGCGGTACCTATTGATCTACTCACATTTGCATGTTTTCAAACTGCTAGGTTGGTGAAAACTGGAGCTGACAGTGGAAGCTCACGCCGTTCCCCAAATTCGAACCTGCGATATTTTGGTCAACAAGCTTAGCAGCTCAGTGCTTTAACCCACTGCACCATCAGGGGCTCCCTATATTGTACTATACCATTATATTGTAATATTATTAGTAACATTACATGTAATATCTATATATATAAAAAGGGAAAGGGCGTTCAACAGGACAGCCTGATAAGTCAAGAATGTTCAAGAACAGGAATGTGTGTTGGAAACAGGATTCATGGCAGGTGAATGTGGAAGTTGAACCCAGCAGCCCAGTGTCTCCATAGCCTGGGCTATTTATGGGAAGCCAGCTAGGATAGATTCTGTCAAGTTTTAATCTGTTGGATTCTTTCATTCCTACTCAATGCAGTTTTTTGCATGTTCAGGCATGAATTCTACTTCACTTGAAATCACTCATCAACAACATGTATAAATGGATGAGGTAGGGCAGAACCTTTATTGGTTATAGCTAGATCCAGATCCATGGCATGTGCATGGGTCTGGATCTAGGCATTGACCAACCTGCTTGTTGATCGGTGAGCCCTACCAACTGGTCTGATGCTGAAATCATCAGAATGACAGATTTGGGATCCACATGGGCAGACACACTAGTATAGTCCCCCTCCCAATCGGGGTACAGGAAAGACATTCAGACCTGAGCCAAGTATGACAATTTTTGTCCCAAACCCCCTGAGTCCCTTGAGGGGCCCCTCAGTCCTTACCAATGTCTACATGTAACTGATAAATGATGTCCTATTCCAGGACATCACCAACCATCCTGAAAAGTTGCGACAAGATGACAATACAAAAGATGTAGATGGAAATCTCATATAACACAACATGAATTCCCAACATAAAATATCCTTTTTTTCCATGTCAGGAGTGACTTGAGAAACTGCAAGTTGTTTCTGATGTGAGAGAATTGGCTGTCTGTAAGGACGTTGCCTAGGGGACACCCGGATGTTTTACCATCCTTGTGAGAGGCTTCTCTCATGTCCCCGCACAGCACGCCGGAGCTGACAGAAGGAGCTCAACTCACTCTCCCAAGATATGAGATCGGGTTGAGCTCCTGATGTCTGCTCCAGATTGCCATTTGGGACATGAGAGAAGCCTCCTACAAGGATGGTAAAACATCAAACTTCTGTGTGTCCCCTGGGCAACGTCCTTACAGACAGCCAATTCTCTCATACCAGAAGCAACTTGTAGTTTCTCAAGTTGCTCCTGACATGAAAAAAAAATCCTGAAGGGAGCATACCCCAAGTACAACTGTACAGACTTCTGAAAGAGCAGAGCAAATAAAGCCCTCTTTCTGAGTGAAGTCTCAATTGGGGTCACTAGCCCTGGGAAGACTAGGGATGAACTGGCTGGTTATTGATAGAGGGGGATAGAAAAATGTTTGGAGTAGGAATGAAATGATGTATCCTGGAAAAGGGGCTTGCACTGAATCGTGAAAAAGAATATTTTAAATTTAGTATTATTTAGTATATTTGTATACCGCCCCTCTCAGTCTTCCGATGACTGATAGTAAAACCCCCTTTTTAAATATAACAAGCAACATTTCATAACAATGTTTGCATGATAAGTAACCGGATTCCGCAGCTGGTATTGGATATATGAAGCTGATAAAATCATATGGCTCCTCATAAAGGCTGGTTACGGATTCCAAATGGATTATTTTTGGCTCCTCTGAGGATGAGAGCCACTCACTGAGAGATACGAATGGCAATGTGCCAAACAAGAATACATAAATAGATCAGGAGGGCAATTTTTTCCACATATGGTGGACTTGTAAAGAAGCCCAAAAATACTGGAAAGTGATACACAAGGAGTCTCAAAAACTACTTGGAATTAAATTTGGAAGAAAACCAGAATGCTGTCTCTTAGGCCTTACAGACTCTGACTTAAACTTATATCATAATAAAGATATTTGATTTACATATATCTCCACGGCGGCAAGAATTTTGTATGCGAAGTTTTGGAAACTAAATAAAACTCCAGATAGGGAAAATTGGATAAGCAAATTAAGAGAAATTAGAGACATGGACAAATTAACTTTTATTTTGAAGTCGAATTCGGGAAGACCAATAAGAAGGACGGACGGGACACTTTTTGATGAGTATGAAAAAGAAAAGAACTAGAAAGATAATTTTTAGAGCAGTCTCCCCGAATAATATATACGTATAGACCTATTCTTCTTTGTTTTAATTTTTAATAAAGTTAGGAAGGCATAGATAAAAAATAACAGCCAAAGCACAGAATGGAAGTCAACAGATCCCCCCCCCCCCCGGATTTTCGCCATTACAACCACTATATTCCTTCTCCATTTTTTTACTTTCCTATAAAGCGAATGTTCTCCCACTTTCCATGTATGGTCATTTTTTCTTTTTTCTTTCTTTTCTTCTTCTTCTTTCTCCTTTGTTATTATTGATATGCTAATAAAAATACACAAAAATAGAATAAATAAATAGTGTGATATTTGCCTCAGTGCATTGCTTGGATTTATTTCACCATAGGTAATAAAAAGTGACCAGATCAGAGGGAGAAAACATTTTTTTCTATTTCAGTTTTTGTTTCAATTCTACGTGATCCATATTTTCTCCCAATGCAAGATGGTCCTACATTTATTTTTTAAAAGCCCATCATTTCTGTCTTCTCATTAGTAAAAACGGGCCCGTTTTTCACAGACTCTAGATTTTTATTGAAGCACAATAATGAATGGATTTTCTTGATGAACAGTTCATCGTCATTGTGGTTCAAGAGATAATGAGAGCAGCTCTGTGTATTATTTCTAGCCCTGGTTTCCTGTAACTGTACGAAAGCTAACTTTATTCACTTAGGAGTTGGATGCATAATATGACCACAAAAGCATTCAGCACGAAACTTTTATGGCCTAAATAATTTAGGCGGTGGGAGAATTTCAATTGCTCGGCTTACAGTAAATAATTCAGGGATAATAAGAAGGAGCATTGTAATCCAGAGGCAATCTTCAGAGTGAAAATTAGGAGAAATAATTCTGGCTTATCCTAGATTCTTTCTCCCACTATCTTTTTCCTCATACGAGTCTTGCATCTGGGAAATTATGATATTTCAAAGTCAAGGGTCACAAAATCTGGTATAAATTGCTTTTGGCTTTCCCCATGTTACTGTGGAGGGAAAAAGGCTTTCAACAAAGTTAAAAGATTTATGAAACCCAGTCAAGTTCTTGCTAAAGTAATGGCACTTTGCAATGATTTACACATAAGACTTACACAGAGTTTTCATTTCAGTGTTCAGACTCCACCCGTAGTCTTTTGAAGGAGACAACATGTCTCTTGGCAAAGGAACTTACTTTAATAAATTAACAGCTACCAAGTGTACATTAAAAATGCCTATATTGGTCAATTAGGTGGGCTGGAGAGATATAAGCATTGTATAAATTTTTACTAGGCAGTCTTCTTGGGTGATCTGGAAACTAACAATATTTTGCTTGAAGAGACAAAACCTCACTGTGGAGGCACTGAGGTTGGAGCAAAGCCAATAAGAAAAATAACTATCATATGATTTTTAAAGTGTACCTATTACTTAAGTTCCCTGGCCAAATGTGTCATTTTATTGTTTGCTCTATGTCTTGGATTAAGAGTAGATAACATCTATATAAATAAAAATGCAATGTTCGTTTGTGGTATTAACATAACTCAAAAACTACTGGACGAATTGCCACCAAATTTGAACACAATACACCTATCAGGCCAACAAGTGATCATCACTCATAAAAATACAGCAGAAGAGACTTAAAAAGCCAAAAAAAAAAACATTACAATGCATGCGCAAAACCACATACATACACAAACACAAATATATACACACATACACACAAAACACATATACATAGACTGGGCCACAGCAATGCGTGGCAGGAGACAACTAGTATCTGTATAAATTTTGTTTTTGAAATGATGTCTTATGGGGGGCAATACACAAAAGCCTCTCTAACAGTCTCATCACACCAGAGCATGGGTCCACTTTAAATCTGGTTCTGCCTCCTGGAGAATTCTGGGGATTGCAGTTTAGTGAGGCCCAGGACCTGTCTGGCTTAAAGCCCCCTCTCCTAAACTACAAGCTCCAGAATTCTTCAGGAGGAAGAAACCAGATTTAAAGTGGACACATGCTCTAGTGTGATGAGGTCTTTAGCTTCTCTCTGCGGTACTTATCTCCACACCCTCCAATACTTATCATTAGATTAAGGCATGAGAAAGATGTCCAGCCAGGATATTTATTTATTTATTTATTTATTTATTTATTTATTTATTTGTTATGGCATTTCTATGCCACCTTTCTCAGCCCGGAGGCGACTCAAGGCAACTTACAACTGGCACAATTTGATGCCACAATAGTCATAAAACACAATTAAAAACATTTAGGAGATGTCAGAAGAAAGTGGGTACATTTAAGCATATGTGGTGCGAGTGTGGAGTCATTAAGAAATTCTGGTAGGAGGTATATAGAAGGATGGGAGAGATTTTTCAACTTAACTACGAGTTTAGGCCAGAATATTTCTTGCTGGGAATGACTGACCTAAGGCTGAACAAAAATGACTACAAGATCTTTTTTTACCTCACGACGGCAGCGAGGATAAGTATTGCCCGTGTATGGAAAAACAAGGATACAGCAACCTTTAATTCATGGATTAATAAGGCCATGGATATTATGAATATGCAGAAATTAAGGAAGAATAGAATAACAGCCGATAGCACTGACTGGAGCAAGTTCATAAACTTTTTAAAGAATAATAACTATAAATATTGATAGAATGGAAAGAAGAATCCCGAAGCAAGGATAATGTAGGCTATAGGCCAACCAGTAATTTGAGATATGCCAGGAACAAAATTAAATATATGTTCGCTTGAAGATCCTGGAAGTTATGGGGAATTTATATGTATGTGGATTGTATTGCGTCTTAGGGTGGTAGTTGGGGTGGGATAGGGACACATTTTGTCTTTGTGTGGGGGTTAGATAGGCAGGTAGTGGCAAATACATATTACGAAATTAGGCTCGGATAAGTATGTAAGAAGGTAGTATATACAAATTGAGGTATTTAGCCACTAAGTTGAGTTATGGTAGTAGTAGACAGTTTACTATAAATGTGTACTTGGATGTTTGTCTTGTATGTCACTATGTTTATGTTGTTCAAATTTTTTACTTCAATAAAATGATTTTTTTAAAAACAAAACATTTAGCACACATTATAAAAACCAAGAAAAAATCATATAAAGCTATGAAGAAGACCTGTCTGAACCAGAAACTCAGGCAGCCTACCTAGCCCAGCATTTTGTTTACACAGTGACCAACCAATTGTTTAAAGGAAGCCCAAACACAGAAAATGAGTGTCATGTCAACTTATCTGTTTTTTCTCTCCAGAATGCTGGTTGGGTTTAGTGATCACCAGTAGCTACTGTTAGCCTAACATTCCTGAACTTGTCTTCACAGTTTCCTATGCACAATATGAAGTGCATCCATTTCTTATTCCTGAAAATCTCCATTCAATTTCAGGAGAAAGAACTGCTTCTTCTTGTCCACTTCTGTCACACCCTCCAAAACTTTATACAAAATATAAAGTGGATTTTTAAATCTTTGCCACTCCACCCCTAACAAAAACTCCAAAAAACAAAATTTGATTTTGACAATTTATATAATGACCTTATCCGCTGGGGAATTTAGCATCCTAGGATGCTTTCATCCCATCTAATGGACATATTGTGTGACCTCTGGCAGAGGCTCTGCCCTCAACTGGAGTGTAAGCATCACTGGATACTTTCCCCACAACACAGGAGGCTTCCTGTTTTGTGTTGGCTCCAATAGCCAGCACGGGGCCTCGCCAGGAACGTGATGCTTCCCCCATGTGATGGGAAAAGCGTTGTTGAGAGGGAGCTGCACAAGGGGTGATGGCTTTACCCGCTGCCCCTCTCCTTTCTCAGTGAAGCCAAGCAAAGTGGAACACTTTGCCTGAACTTTGAGATGAGGCCCTAAGAGATACCATTTTACTAGCCATTGTATATAGTGGGACTTGAATAGCCATGGTTTCTGCTGGTCTTAGAACCAAACCTCAGTGGATATCAAGTTCCCACTGTACATTTTTCAACATAATCTATCAAAACCCAAAACAGCCCCTTCATCATTTTTTTCTCAATGGGAGAGCTGCACTATACTTTTGCTCATTTCAGTTCTTCCTCTGAGAATACTGCAGATGCTGAGGCACCAAACTAAACAATGATTTAAAATGGCTTTCATACATTTGGAACCTGACTTTGAAAGGAAAATGCATCCCAGTAGTATTCAGTACACCTGTTACTAATTCATTTTTTGCATTTCAGTGTTTATAGACTAAAATATGAAAAGGAATGATTGAGTGAATTGCAGGTGGGTGTTTATACAGTGCCATCAAGGCTCCTGGCTTTATAAACTCTCATTCTTCGATTTCTAAGCCTTAAATAGTTGATGCGGGGATAATCCCTGGTGCTTATTCAAAGGAGTGCTGTCTTATTGTGGCCTAGAAGGGACATTGCATTCCCATGAGTCTTAAGTACCATTTTTCACTGCATAATAGTCACCCCCCCCCCTTAAAAAAAGAGATATCTGACTATTATATGGTGATTTTTGCAGCTATGGGACTTTTCATGCTAGCCAGTTGAAGGAAACCTTCTAGCTGCAAAACCACCTGTGTGCCTGTTGGCGAGAGCTATGAGGCCTTCCTTAGCTGCCATCAGGCCCTGCAGCTCTCTTTGTGAGGTGTGGGTGAAGACTCACTTGCCCATGCACCTCTCCCCTCTGAGCTCTGGAGGGTTGCTTTGGGCAAGGCAACCCTCCTGAGCTCAGAACAAAGAGGTATGCAAGGAAGTGAAGGTTTGGTTTCACTCCCCCCAATGTGCCTCTCTTTTCCAAGCTCCAGAGGGCTTCTGGGGTGTGTGACTGTTGTCAGAGCAATTGTTAAATATACCAAACCAAGACCCCCAAAAGAGTGTCTGACTGTTATGCGGTGGCGACTATTATGTGATGAAATACAGTAGATTTCAATGAAGTGGCTGTAATAGGACCTCATCCCATGGATTTAGGTCTCCATTTCCCTGCACTTCAGAAGTAGGGTCCCACATAAATCCCATGGAGGCCATCAAATGACATAAGGGCACTTCCATTGAGACTACGTGGGATTCTGTTTCTGCAGCACATGGAAATGGAGCCCTAAATCCTTCTTTGGGAGTCAGGTGTTACTTGACTTGAAATAGGAGAAATCAGGAGAATGTGGGGGAAGGGCAGACCTTGGTGGTGAAAGGGCATGGGATTTTACTGGTGAAGATGAGATTTTATTGACTGCAATATGGACTGATTTGGATGATGTTTTAACCTGTCAAACTGTTTTAATGTATATTTATAACTATGTTAATGTATTTTTGCTGTATTTTTTCTGTGTTTTATATTGTGTTGGCATCAAATTGTTGCCTGTTAGAAGCCGTCCTGAGTCCCTCCTCACAGGTGAAGAAGGATGGGGTATAAATGTTCTAAATAAATAAATAAATAAATAAATAAATGGTTGGCCATTCCAGACAAGGAACTTGGATGGATGGTAACGGGATACGATGGGTCCCTCCACTTTCCTCCACTTTCCTCTCACTCATGGGATGGGGTCCTTAGTCTCTTGCAGCATAAAACGGAAAAACAAAGAGGGGAAAAGAAATGTAACAACATTTCATACAGTGGTTTCATGTATAGAATGGGAGACAGAATTGAGCCCTGAGGGATCCCATAGTCTAATGAACAAAGGGCCCAAAACCTTCCCCTAACACCACCTTCTGCATTTGTCCTCTAGGAAGGAACCAAGCCACTGTAAAACAGTTCCACCAAGTCTTGCCCCAGAGAAGCAGCCCAGAAGGGTATCATGGTGAAGGGCATTGAAAGTCCTTGAGTGATCCAGCAGAACCAACAGGAACACTACCCCCAGTTTAACTTTCCCAATACATTTCAACCTCTGTGGGACTCCTTTGGGGCTCCATTTCCACAGTGCATGGAAATGGAACCAGAAGTCCATCTGATGAGGTTCTTTATGTTGGACCTAAAACTAATACTCTGGTTTGAATCCCACTCAGCCATGAAAACCCACTGGATGATCTTGGCAAATCACACTCTTGGTCTCAAAAAACCCTGTGATATGTTCACCTTAGGCTTGCCATAAGTAGGAAACCACTTGAAGGTGCACATCAGCCACTTAGAAGATTGCCAGCCCAATTTTTCTGCACTTATGTAAAAAATAGAAAAATAATTCTGTTTAATTCCAGGACAAGAAGAAGCTGCAGGTGAGAAGGTATATACAGAAGTCCAATTATGGGACCACTATTGCCATATTGAGTCCAGTGCACAAATAAAGAGAGATGTGCTATTGATAACTATTTATCTGATAACTATGACAGCATGATTGTAGTAGAAAAGTGAGTTCATGAGATAAACTTCTAGGACATCTCTTAGATAAGGACTCTTAATGGGACAGCTTGGAAAGTTACTTTATTGGACCCTACTACTCAAATTCATGCTGACTAAAAGCTTCTTGGAGATGTATTAGTTACATCTCAGAATACTCTTAGCAGCTTTGGTAGAATTAAACCCTGCAAACATTGCTTTTTGCCATGGGCTTTTGAATTACAACTTAGAATGGCAAATCTTTAATTGATTTTAGAGTCCTCAAGTGAAAACAATAAATCAGACAGAAGGCTAAATGTTTTCGATCTTTGAAGGTGAAGGTTTCAAGGGAAACAAATTCCCTTCCTAAGTGGAAATGATTTAGGCTTAACAGTACACAGAAAGCCAAAGATCTCTTTCCATTAATTCTGGGCAAAATCACAAATCGGAATACATTTGAGCATTATTAAATAGAAAGAATCAAAACATCTCTGCATAGTCCAATAGTATGTAGTAGGTTGGACAAACTAATTGGGCACAAAATATGGTATGTGTTGTGACTCAGCAGCTTGACTCTGAGTCGGAAACTGAGCCCTGTGGGTCTTGTGAGCCAGAGTTCCTTGATGAGGAGTATGATGGGTTACAGATTTCTGTTCATGTCTCAGACAGGGTTGGAGGTGAGGCTGCAGAAGGGGAAACAGCAAGTCAGTTCTCAGGGGAAAAGAATGTCAGTGAGACTGATAATGAGAGTGAATTCCCACACGGCCAGGTGGAGATGTCTTCACCTTCTTGGCCTTCCCACGGTGATCCAGCCCAGCTGGTAAACCAAGATAAGGGGGTAGAGAACCTTGAAGATAATGAATTAATGAGCAGGCAAGATTGTCTGCAATTAAGGGTCCGGAGAAGTTCTCGCTTAGCTAGCAAGCAAGAAGCCAAGTCTGCCAAAGGTCATCGCAATGCGTTCATGACTGCAAAGGGTATTTAGCCTTCTGGCTGACAAACAGGCGTTGTCAGTTCAACATTGCTCTTTCCATGCAAACTTCTATGGATTAACCTTGGCTTTAAGCAGCACGCTTCCGGCTTCCTGCTTCTGGGATTTTGGGTCTTGTGTTCAACTCTTTTACCATGGACTCTTGTTTGACCATTGCTTAAAGGATTATGCTTCATATTTTTGCCTTTGGATTTTGGGAACTGTGTATTTGCATTTAAGCCTGTGTCCTGCCTATTGAGCTCTTGCATTTGACTTTGCCTTTTTCTCAATAATCTACAAAATCTACAGTTTTGGTGTGGTGGTGTTTGGGAGCAAGGTGAAAACTACCCTGAGTTGCAACAGTATGCCCAAAACATATGCCACAGTTGTTTTTGTGGCTTGTAGGCTGTCCTGGAACCCTCTCATGCTCCCCTGTTCTCCACAAGGGAAGAGAAGACTGGGGGGGGGGGGGGGAATTGTCCTCCTCTCCCCTCTTGTCTCCTCAGGTGTCATTTTCTGGTGGCAGGAAGGCATGAGGATAACCTTTATGGAGGTGAGGGGCCTTGTAAGGATGGTTTTGGGGCTAAATTTGGGGCTTGGGGTGGCTTCACGCCTTGATTTGTCTTGGGATGGCATGTAGCCACCCCTTCCCCCCAGGAAAGTCCAGGATTTGGGTGGCTATGTGGGAACAGAAATCCGTGCCAAAGTGGGTTATTTAAACTCGCTTTGGTGCGGGTTTTGGTGCTGTCTAGAAGTGCCCTCAGCATAGGGTTCTTTTGTATACCATTATTAACTTTCCCACTGTATCTCCAAACCTTTATCAAAGAACCAATTAATAATGGATTCATACAATGTACAGCATTAGTACTACTTTGTGTTGTTTTAAATCCTAAAATGAGGACCGAATAATCTGACTCCTACTGTTTTCCAGCCTTTGGAAGAAGCCCAATGTCCTATTTCATCAAAGAACTGTATTACACCGCAACAGCCAAAGATCAAAATTGACTACAGGAAGAAAACTGTGTTTGATGAGTCTGGAGATATTTGATCTGGAAGTTGTCAAGTCACTGTGCTATTTTTATTGTCCTCCGAAAAGGTCACAGAACCCTAAGAGATACTGTGACAAATGGCAAACTGCCACCCCTAAGGATGTAGGAAAGGTGACATAGAAAGAGCTGTTCACCAAAGGAGGAAATTGATAGAAATTAGAAAAGCAGAGGAGATAGCAAGAAAGTCTTTTGGAGTTGTCGACAGAAAACTACCAAACTACCTTCTTGGTACAAAATAAATAGTAATTCAGGCAATTCCCTCTAAAGTTACAAAATGCTCCACATATTCAGTCAATGCAATTAGGGTGCTGTTAGGGCTAACAGACAAACCTGTTTCAAATCTTTTTCATCCCCAGGACTTCTGCAAAATAAAATTGCCATGAGGTGGACAAGAGGTCTTTCTTGTTTGCTTGGAGAAATCCACAGCAATTGTTTTCTTTCTTGTTTTGGCCTTCTTTTTGGTACAAAATCAGCCCTGTTTTAAAATAAAATAGTAGAAGGATGTGTGGACAAATATTAATGACAAATTGAGAAACAGTTCGGTATAATTGTCCTACGGTATTTTTAAATTATAGAGGTGGAGGTTATGGGGGTGGAAGACTTGAGGAATGTTTTAGTATTGCTTCGGTTATTTTATTTTAGTCTGTTTTATTTTGTTTTTAATTGGGATGTTAAGTCATATCTTTTTGAAAACTCAATAAAAATGGAGAGAGATCAAAGAAATCATTTTCAGGAAAGTATCTGTTAGCAGTGCACTTACAAGGTTACTGTTTGATATAGCACAATTGATTTCAGTATCTTGGCAGATCTGTTACTAATTTCTCAATGAAAGGAATTACAAAGATTTCTATATCATTTTTTTGTCTTCAGACAATGACAGCAGATTATTATTTCTGAAAGGCGAACAGGGATGTGTTCTTCAAAATGAGCTAGACTGCTACTTAAAAATGGGATTCCCACTTTAGCTAAACATTGTCAAAGTAGCCTTTAGCTGCAGCATAATAGTATTTGTATAATTGGACAATATATCCTCCAGAATTGGTTTGTATGCCATACCAAACCACAGTTTGGTTTGATGAGAAGAAACCATAGTGAAACCTGGGCTCACACACGTGTTTCCTCATTCCCCCCATAGATTCATAGAATAATAGAATTGGAAAAGACCACATAGGTCAGCTAGTCCAACCCCTCCATGCAGGAAAAGCACAATCAAGCACCCCTGACAGATGGCCATCTAGCCTCTGCTTAAAAGTCTCCAAGGAAGGACCTTTCACCACACTTTGAGGCAGAGAGTTTCACTGTTGAACATCTCTTACGATCAGAAAGTTCTTCCTAATGTTTAAGTGGAATCTCCTTTCCTGGAATTTGAATCCACTTCTCTGAGTCCTAGTCTCCAGGATAGCAGAAAACAAGCCTGCTTCCTCC
Source organism: Anolis sagrei ordinatus (assembly GCF_025583915.1). Lineage (NCBI taxonomy): Eukaryota > Metazoa > Chordata > Lepidosauria > Squamata > Anolidae > Anolis > Anolis sagrei. The sequence goes on from NW_026847549.1 coordinate 126,000,672, forward strand.
ATCATATAACAATTTTTCAAATATTTATACATGACGATCATGTCTTCTCTCATTCTTCTACTCTCCAGCTCTTCAGGCCGCTCCTCAAAGGGTATAGTCTCCAGATCTTTGATCATTTGGCCAGGGCGTTCCTCCACCATGGTTACACATTAGTTCATCCAGATCTTTGATCTTAGTTTTAGGTTTGTCCCTTCTGAGGATGTTGTTGCTCAGTCTGAGCTTTCTGTGTATCCTCAGTAGCCTTTTCACTTTTTGCACTGCGCTCTCGACATAGCTTGCACCTCGGAGGATGTGGATGGTATAAACCGGTCTGTTTCTTGATACATGTCCTTTTGTTTAGTGTTATGTCTGGCGCAGAAATAGTGTTTAATACCTCTAGTGGAACTTCGAGGAGTTGAAAGGTGATTGTTATCGTCGTGTTTTTAGGTGTTAATGAGGATCGGGTCCCGATTTGGTTTTAGGTGTGATGTAAACTTGTTTCAATCTGAGGCTGCACGTGAGGACGGAGTCGATCCTTGCGTTTCAGTGTAGCGTTTCCATCCTGTGAGCTCCATGTCCTGTTGATTTCTCCAAGTGTTTCCTGGTCCCAGTTCCCCCAGTAGAAGTCAGTCGTGATTATTGTGGGTCCTTGACGAGGGGTGCTAAGGGGAGTTTCTAGTTTATAATGAAGGTAGGAACGTTTTTGGCGAATAGTTAAAATGGTGTAATGCTCGTGCAAATCGTGATTGTTTGTTGTCGTCACCCTTGGCTAACAAATGGGAACAGTTTACCGAATGGTCAAACTAAGCCTGATTTTAAGTGCATTTCCCTGTTCTTATAGGGAAAGACATCTATTTTATTACTGATTTGACTGTATAGCGTCATATGCCTTTTTGTGTCAAGTTCGGGCCATCTCGTTACTTCGACGATATCCTGTAGCCGATGTTTTCCACGTTTTTTACAACCTGTCTCCTGGCTCTGGTAACTTTACTCCTGTCTTTTTGGCTTTGTTGGAGAAAGCTTTTTTTGTCTGCTCGCTTGTCCTTTTCTTTTTCGCGTGGACCGTTGTGTTGTTTTATGTGCGTGCCACTTCTCGTTTGTGGTGTTTTCCTAGTCTCGGCGGCGTTTTATATTCTTCTGTTCTTTCGTTCATGTGCTCGCGCAGGGTGATTCTGCGGGCTTTTCTGTGTCCTCTAACATTGTGTGCTGTTCTATGTATGGATTTATACTTTCAGTGCTCTTTACATTTGGATCTCCTATTTTGTTGTGACCGTCTAGAACACAATCTGCTGCACTTCTTGTCATTGTAAGTACACTTATTCTTTGTGTTTGTTCGCTGTTGAGCTTTTGCCTCTTACTGCGCGTTTATTACATTTCTTATGTTTTAAAAAAGTTGATTCTTTCTATCTTTTTCCTTCACTTAGGACTGTACAAAAACATACAGCCTTGGTGTGTGGTGGTGTTCTGAGCAAGGTGAATCTATCCTGAGTTGCGAGAGTGGACACATTCCAGTTTGTCAATATCTTTCTTGAATTGTGATGCCTTGAATTGGACGCCGTATACTAGGTGATGTCTGACCAAAGCAGAATAGAGGGGCACCATTACTGCCCTTGATCTAGATAATATACTCATTTTGATATTGCTCTGCTGCCCCAACTGATATCACTCTTGGAAAAAGAACAGGGGCTGAGGGAATGGTAAGGGTGGCTGTCCAGTGGAGCTGAACTATTTCTGCAGTGGCTGCAGGTGTTGGTTGTCTAAGCCATCCTAGGGCGGATCTGGCATTTGGCACTATGGATCAACCCTATGATAAGTGGTCAGTGTAGATCCACCCATGGCAGCTGAGAAAACTCAGACTAACTGACTGAGAAAGAGAGGGTTTGGCTAAAACCAGCCAACAAGAAATGATATGAATACAATCTGTGCTTACATTCTCAGAGAAACGTGCAAGCTAGCTACTAATGGGTATAGGAATGGCAAGCTTGATGCTTCTATCTTTGCTGACTAGGATTTCAAACAAGTTTTGGAAAGTCCCACAAACCCCTCTCCATTTAACATAGCTAATAATAAAACTAAGGATATGAACAATGAATCTTGGACAGTCTTGAGATGTGATGGAGTTTTAGCACATTTAAAATATTTAAAGAAATTGTATTTTCAATTTTTTTTTGCCTTTCTTTCACCCAACATTGTCTGTCCAGGACATTTTAAAGCAGTGAGTAAAGAACTGAAAAATGAAAACCTCTACTGTTGTAATCCCTATTGAAATCATAATAAGGAAACTATACCCATCAAGTATGAAATATACTGGTCTTTAGGGATGTCTTGGGGGGCATTTTATTTTTAATGGCTTCTTGCTTGCTAGAGCAAAATTCACTTACTTTTCTCTGTCAGCTGAGTATTTCATCAAAATATGGGCATGACTTCCATGTAAATGATTGTGTTCTTCTGTTCTTTACTCACTGTAAAGAACAGAACAACTAGGGTAAAGTATTTCCACGAAAAAGAACATTAGAATGAAAAATACCACCACTGTAGCCTCTGTTTTGGAATCCAGGCTCGCATCCTGAATTTCATTAGCTCCTGCATCCCAGTTGTTCAGAAGTGGAAATAGGTTTACAATGAATGGTTTCATCAACAGGAAAGCTTGCCAAAGTTATTGTTAGGACTGCAGTTAATACAGTTATCTCCACTGGCTATGCTAACCGAAGGATTTTGAGATTTACAGTCAAAAGAGTTAATATTACCAAGTTGCTTTACCTTGTTTCTGCTGCTTTTCTTTTGTAATGGGGCCGTTACAGGAAAAGTTTGAATTTAACCTCCTTCTACCACTCGTGTCTGCTCTGCTGCTTTTCTTTTGTAATGGGGCCGTTACAGGAAAAGTTTGAATTTAAAAAGTTTCCAAATATGGAAAATCAATCAGCTTTTAATTTTAGCATTCTGTAGAATAAAGGGGGGGAGCCTTGAAAAAATTCCTAGGATGCCATTTTTTCTAAAGCACAGTGATATGAACAGGAATGTATAATTTTCTATATTGACTATGAAAAATAGCATCACCACCACCGTCATCATCACAAAACAACTCTCTATGCATATTTATAAGAATTAATTTCTAACCAAGACCTTTTACCTATATATCTGTCTATTCCTAATTGGTTTTACACTAGGTAGAGAAGAAAAGAATGAGGACCTCATCACATTACTGATTCTTAGTGACCTAGGACACTTGTAGCACACTTGGAGGACGGAGCCTGCCAGATGCCATCAGATGATACATAGCAACTTCCAGATATCAAGCCAAATATAATCTAATCTATGTTTCTGCATTTCATGTTTTCTGCCTAAATGTAAAATTATTCCTGTTGAAATCCATTTTTTTCTTAGTCTTGGTCCAGCTCCTTAAGCTGTTAAGATAATTTTGAATACCATTTCTCTTCTTGGGGTATTACTTACCAGCTCCTAATCTGTTATCATCTGCAAATATGATAAGAACTCCTTCTATTCCATTATTCAAGCCATTTATAAATAGGTTGGGCAACACTAGGCCCAGGACAAAACATAGCCACACCTCTAGATACTTGTCTCCAGAGTGAAGAGGAACCATTGTTGAGCTCTCTTGGATTTTAACCAGTCTAACTCATATTTACCTAGCTTGCCTGCAAATATAGATTGATCCTCGTCCAGAATTTAAAAATCCAAAATTTGAAATTCTATACATGGGTGGCCACAATAGTGACATGTTTGCTTTCAGATTGGTCAATTTTTAAAAAACTTTGTTTTCTGCACAAAATATTGTACAAAATTACCTACTGAATATGTCTTTAGGGCGGTTATACAACATACAGAAATGTTGTGTTTAGATATCATCTCCAAGATATCTCATGTACATATATAAGCAGCCCGCAAGTTAAGGAACAAGAAAGGTTCTGTAGGTTTGTTCTTAAGATGAATTTGTATGTAAGTCAGAACAGGTACACTTTTAAAGTGTAACTCCAGTCATATATGGGTATATTTATTTATTTATTCAACTTGTATACCGCTACTCCCAATTTGGCTTGGAGCGGTTTACAGAAACAGATTAAAACAATACAATTAGCTTTAAAATGACCATAACAATAACAATAGGCAGCGAGAACATATGTGTGTGTATGTATGTGTGTGTATATATATATATATATATATATATATATATATCTCCAAAGTATGTATGACTATATATATGTATATATGTGTGTGTGTGTGTGGACACACTTTGGGGACACACATGTGCTTTGGATAGCATAGGAAAGGGTTAACACCTATCTGTCACCTCACTTTCCGTTTCTGTGAGAATTAGATTTTGAAAAATTTGGCTTATTGGGGGAACAAGGATTGGTGAGAAAGCTTCGGTGGAGACATCTTTTTCCCATGATAACTCTTTCAGGAGTGAATTTCCCTTCCGAAGGGTAGATTTCTCTCTCTTTCTATTGTCTCACCCCCGCTCTTAACTATTAATCATTTCTAAGTCGGATGTTTGTAACTCAGGGACTGCCTGTATAAAAATACACATATTCCAAAATCTGGAGGGAAAAAAAATCCTCAGATTGCAAACACTTCTGTTTCCAAACTTTTCAGATAAGGGAGACTCATCCTGTACCCCATTCTTTACTATGGCAAGATTAAATACAGAAGATCTCACTAAAGTGGGAAAGAGAATGACTAGTTGATCTGTGAACCTACTCAGTTCCCTCTCTGCATCTTGTTGATGAGCAACATGGTGGTTCCTGTTATCTCTTTGTATGCTTTTAAAATAGTTCAGCTAGACCAGGACCAAGTAACTCTTCTTTATTTGAAAGTGTTCTTTATCTTGTTGTTCATTCGTTCAGTCGTCTCCGACTCTTCGTGACCTCATGGACCAGCCCATGCCAGAGCTCCCTGTGAGCCGTCACCACCCCCAGCTCCTTCAAGGTCAGTCCAGTCACTTCAAGGATGCCATCCATCCATCTTGCCCTTGGTCGGCCCCTCTTCCTTTTACCTTCCTTTTACCACTTTCCCCAGCATAATTGTCTTCTCTAGGCTTTGCTGTCTCCTCAGCAAAAGTACTTCAACTTTGTCTCTAATATCCTTCCCTCCAATGAGCAGTCGGGCTTTATTTCCTGGAGGATGGACTGGTTGGATCTTCTCGCAGTCCAAGGCACTCTCAGAACTTTCCTCCAACACCACAGTTCAAAAGGATCTATCTTCCTTCGCTCAGCCTTCCCTAAGGTCCAGCTCTCACATCCGTAGGTTACTACAGGGAATACCTATGGCTTTGACTAGGCGGATCTTTGTTGCCAGTGTGATGTCTCTACTCTTTACTATTTTATCGAGATTGGACATTGCTCTCCTCCCAAGTAAGCGTCTTCTGATTTCCTGGCCACAGTCTGCATCTGCAGTAATCTTTGCACCTAGAAATACAAAGTCTGTCACGGCCTCCACATTTTCTCCCTCTATTTTCAATTGTCAATCATTCTTGTTGCCATAATCTTGGTTTTTTTGATGTTTAGCTGCAACCCAGCTTTTGCGCTTTCTTCTTTCACCTTGATTTGAAGGGAAATACAAATTCTGTCACTGCCTCCACGTTTTCTCCCTCTATTTCCCAGTTGTCAATCATTCTTGTTGCCATAATCTTGGTTTTTTTATGTTTAGCTGCAACCCAGCTTTTGTGCTTTCTTCTTTCACCTTGATTAGAAGGCTCCTCAGCTCCTCCTCGCTTTCGGCCATCAGAGTGGTGTCATCTGCATATCTGAGGTTGTTAATGTTTCTTCCAGCAATTTTCACCCCAGCTTTGCATTCATCAAGCCCCGCACATCGCATGATGTGTCCTGCATACAAGTTAAAAAGGTTGGGTGAGAGTATGCAGCCTTGCCGTACGCTTTTCCCAACCTTGAACCAGTCTGTTGTTCCGTGGTCAGTTCTTCATCTAGAGTTGTAAAATTGTACAACACTCCAAATACTATTTATTGAACTATCACTCCCAGTATTCCTCACTGTTGAATATGTAGGCTTGTTCTGTTGGGAACTGCATCCAACAGCCACAGCTTTCCCATTCCTGCTTTCTCTGAATTTCTCTCTTCTCCCCATTCATTTTAAAGGTAAAGAATTGTGAGGAGTGAAAGTATTAGCTTTGAAGTTAACATATTATGAAGTATGACACCAACAGTTTGTATCCAACTTTTAATTGAGTTTTGCTGTGCTCTTAATCATCCCTCTCCTTATTGCCCATTCTATATGCTCGTGAATATGTTCAAGAATTAAGAAGAGTAGTTTCCTCTGGATTCCTTGGGGTAAGGCAACATTTGTCTCTTGTGATATGTTAGCACAATGTACATATGCAGGCATTAATTAAATCACAGTATAGAAGGAAGGAAGGAATAAGTGATTTCAGTGTGACAGTGCAATCTCATCAGTGTATCACAAATAAAATTAAACAAGTAAGTAATCTTAAGGAACAGACTTCAAGCAGGAAGCAAAGAAAGATTAGTTTTAATCTCTACCCTGTCCATGCAGAGGAGGCATTCGCTGTGCTGCTCCCTTGCCAATATGTAGCCACAGTGAGACCATCTGGTTGTGCAGAAATTAATCTGAGTCTGCAAGATTTCAGAGGAAAATAGGACTCCAGGACAACTGGTTATATTCCAGCACTGTTCATTGTCCTGGTATTATTCCTGCTGGAGTTTTCTATATATTTGAAATCTTCATGAAATGCAAGAGAAACAAAACTGCTGATGTCCTTGACGGAAGGAAGTGACATGCTTTCCTGGATAAAGGCCCAGAAATGTTTACTGTCCTGAGTTTTGCATTAAATACTTATTTTTAAATTAGCTTAATACACTAGTGGCTTGTGGTCTTGGAAGTGTGACCTTGCTAATTTGGGGTTTAAGTTCAAGTTCACATTATTATGGAATGTGGGTTGTTTCCTCCTGTGGAACATGGGTGGGAAGAGCCCTCTCTTTAAACATAGAACTTCATCATACGTGCCTTTAGCAACATCATAGGACACTTTCAGCCCAGTTGATCCATGGAGCTCCACACTGCCCATCACACGATGCATGCTGATTTCTGACAGGGTTCCATGAATAACCTGGGGTGAAAGTGTCCTACGACAATACACCCAGAATACGGGAGGCCTCCCATGTTCATTTGGAAACAATGGAGCAAGTGCAGGGGGAAGCCGTGTGTCCATGCTTCCCCATGTATGATGGGGAAGTGTCACTGTGGGTATGCTGGTGTGCAGGGCACTAGGATTGCCTGGCTGCCCTGCCGATTCATTACCGAGGCTGGCAAATTGCCCTGTGCAACCTCATTAATGTGATGAGATCCAAAATGAGTCCAGTGAAAAAGTTTCCTTGGAGGTGGGGTAAAAGTGTTCAAAATAAATAAACAACTAAATAAATATGTGGATATGGTCTCTATGCTTATAGGAGTCTTAATGTAATTGGTAGCCTCTCAATTTACATTAGCTTTGTGACATTCATTGAATATTGTTGCATGCAGAGCTTTAAAAATAAAAAGATGCATCTAGTGCCTCGCCAAACTATAAATCCCAGGATCTTATAGCATGCAGCCATAGCAGTTAACACAGTGTAAAAGTCCAATAATTCTGAGATGTGAAAGTGATGCATTACTTGAGACAATAAGATAACATACATGGGAACAGACCATTAGCCTCACCAAAATTACTGAACTGGAAATACTTTCTATGTCACACTTCTCACCTATGCAGAAAATGGGATGCCTGTTTTGGACTGTGCCAGGTTCCTAGTCTCCTCAACTCAAGCTTGGAGAAGATATATAACTGGTTGAGATGCAATAGATTAATCTCCAGTGAGACATACAAGCAGGGTAAAAGTCTAACTAGTAGTGAGGAGATGCAGGTAACAAATAAAATTTCTTCTTCTCCTTCTTCCCATTGTTTGTTTATTTATTTATTTACAGTATTTATATTTCGCCCTTCACACCCCGCAGGGGACTCAGGGCGGATTACAATGTACACATATATGGCAAGCATTCAATGCCAAAGACACACAACAGATATAGACAAACAGTCAGAGGCTATTTAACTTTTTCTGGCCGCCAGGGGAGCTGTCGCTTTCACCGTCCACCTGCAACTTCCGCATTCCCCGCATGTTTTGCTGGAGTGCTTTGCTGGAGTCTTTTTTATGGCCTTGTAAATTAGCTTCCCCACACATAGGTGGTATCCAATTTTCCTACTTGACAGATGCAACTGTCTTCCGGGTTGCAAAGGTTGACAACAAGCTACACAATTGGTCGGAAGCTCACTCCGAGCCGGGCTGGCTTCGAACTCATGACTTTTTGGTCAGAAGTAATCTTAATGCAGCTGACACTCAGACAGCTGCACCACAGTCCCGGTTATTGTTGTTGTTTTGTTTCTACTACTACTACATTTGTCATGTCAATCATGCATTTCCCCCACATATTATAATATTTGAAATTATCTCCATTCTCAGCCCTTGATCTCATAATCGCTCTATCTAGAAGAAGATAACAATGGTGACAATAATGCTGGTGACTTGAGTGACTTGGCTCAAAGTCACTCAAAGTTTGTTAGAACAAAGAAGGAACAAATTCTCATATAAGTGGGATTCTAAATCAGAATGAGATGGAAGAACATACGAATTCAGGAATAACTGAAAATAGTTCAGCATGGAACAAAAGGAAGTGTTATGAAATATTTTATTTCTTTCTTCAAAGATGTACCAGATTTTTTTAAAAAAAATGAAGATAATAACATGCTTTTAAAAATCTCCAAGGAGTTTGAGTCTCTCCTGAGTAGAGGAATTCCAGTCGGAAGGTGACAGTCTCATTCTTTTGTAGAATAGGAATCTGCAACTAATTCCCAGGAGAAAATCCTATCTCACAGGAAAGGCCATGGAGGAATAAAGTGTCCCTCGAATATTCTGTCCAGAGGCAATAAGTAGCAAAGTTATTTTGAGACTATATCTCTCAGAATACTGTTGTTCTGGTACGGCTGTACCAGGAGCTCCAACTTCTTTTTCTTTCTTTGAGTGTTTGCATGTATTCCAAGGTTCCATGCATTTTGCAATAAGGTGGTTTCCCTTGGCTTGCAATTATAGGGCCAATGACCCATCAATCATCATTAGGTTCTTTAGTTCCGCCCCTTTTTCTGGGTTTAGGAGGGGAAAAGGGGTTCAGTTCACACAGAGAAGCCTTTCGTACAGGACGTGAATCAGTTCCACCTGTAGAAAGCTTAGTCTTTTACAGCTTTTGCTGCGGGGATCCAGTCCCACAGCTCTACAGAGAAGCATAGCTTTTGCTGGAGAAATACAGCTCCACAACTTTACAGCCAGCCTTCGCTGGGAATTGAAGACCTTCTTTCCTCTTGGAAATCTACAAAAGGACTCTGTTTGGTAAGGACCACTCGCAGCAGCCATAACGCAATTTGGACCGGGTGTAGGGGCCCACGCCAGCAGAACCTAAGACAGATTGCCCAGATAGAGGTCAAGGATTTTCCTGATAGTGAAGAAACAGTTCATGAAGATAGTTGCCTGTCCTTTGTGGACAAGATTAAGAAAGCCACTAGTTGATTCAAACTAGTGGCTTGAAGTATTTGTTTGATTTATTGAAGACCTAAGCAATAATAAAGAACTTTGTTAAACTTTCCAAGTTTCTAAAGACTTTGTTTAGGGAAATCCAAAGGGCCTCTAATCCGAGGCACGCCCAGCATCCTGTTGGGCATACAGAACACGTCCTGTCTACAGACTTTTTCACAGGCCCAGTGCATGACAGCACAACTGTTCTTGCTGTTTTAGGGATTCTGAGATTTGTAGTGCTAAAAAGTAACATTTCCAAACTGTACAGCACTCTGTTGATGTATTAGGGAGCACTAGGTTGAGTTGACATTTTTAAACTGACCTAAGATTTGTAAATGGTTATACCAAAAGCTCTAAGAAATTCCTGTTTCATTTCACCATCTAATGCAGGCATGGGCAAACTTTGGCCCTCTGGGTGTTTTGGACTACCAGCTGTTAGGAATTGTGGGAGTTAAAGTCCAAAATATCCGGAGGGCCAAAATTTGCCCATGCCTGATCTAATGTCATCATGATGAAGAATGCACTCATGTTCTTTTCAGACGATATAGGTTTTCTTTCCAAAAATTAATACTATGGAACTAGGGAATTGTTCGATACTTGCATAACAAATAAAATCACAAATAAATTCATAATATTTTCATAGCATACTTCAGTTGGTTTATATTACAGGTATGCAAGACAGTTATATTTTGAAATAAAATCTCAATTTAAACGTTTATTAATTTATTTATGAAAGTACAGCAGATTCTCATATAAATGGCATCAATGGAATTGTGGATGGTGGATAAATGCAGTTTTTGGTTGCTTGAGTTACTATAAAAATAGGCCTAACTAATACGAATACTCCATAATACCATGCCATACCTTACTATATTAATATTGAAATACAGTAATTAAAAGAAAATAAAGACAAATTGAGACAAACAACATAGTGTAACACAGTTTTGATGTTTAACTGTACTATTAAAAAGCATTTATTATTGTTTTTTTATTTTTTCCAGTTGCTTGAGAGTTTCAGTTACCTGAGTTCCAGTTAGCTGAGAGTCGACTGTACTTCATTTAGTTTAATGATCTCTATATACATGGTTTGGAAAAGATTGAGAAATCATTACCCAAATGCCACCAGCAGATGGAGTTAGTGTGCTTCTAATATTTGGTAGATGACTGTCCGTGAAAAAAAAGCTACTACCATGCATGCTGTAGACTAGAGAAGGATACTGGTATATTATCTTGCAAACAGTAAGCCTCCAGAAAAATGAGTACTTTATGTTAAGCAGTAATGGATAAGAGGACTCCAATATCTATATCACAAGTGTTAACGACATTAATATTTTTAAACCATGGACGTCAGATCCTAGGAATGGAAGGCAATGTGTTTTCATCGCCAGAAAAAGACTTTGGGGAGGCAGTAGGGATGAAAAGGCAATCTAATTCAAAAAAATAGTTCAAAAGCTTCTTTCTCAAATGATGAGGTTCCAGAAAATTTCTAGATTGAAAGGAATTCGACACTAACAAAAGCTTTTGATGTGCAGGGCTTGCTCTGCATGAAATATTGTTTTCTTTACAGAAAATTCTTTTCCTTCTGTAGAACATGTTGTATTCTGTATGTGTGTGTGGGGTGTGTGTGTGTAAATTTTGTATAGATTAATCCTTGAATTGCAGTTTTGAAGACTATCTCACAGCAGGGAGAAAATTGCTAAAATGACTCACTGCTTCCTTTGAGAATGAAATAAGAGAATAATAATTATAATTATTTTTGTATTGATGTTGCAAATGTGCATCTCTACTAGACAGACTTAGCAATAACATTATGGGGAACTGAGGCTTGAATCTTTTAGGTACCTGAGGCCTTTAAGGCCATAATGTAAGAAGGAATGTAGTGCCTACTTGCACAAGGCCTTTGGCCAGTCATTGATTGGGGGTGGGTCTGAGTTGTATGCAATGTGGGGAGGGCAACAGGGAATAACCATCACATTCAAAGGTAGTACAGGGTAAGGCAGCATAACTTCCTTTTGTCAAAACTTAAAAAAACCCATTGTATGAATCAGATTTTTTTTAATAATGTAGGCGCATACCTAAAGTTTTGTTTTACGTAGTTTTGAAGATCAAATTAGGTAGGTGACCTCCCCCATTCTCCATTCTCCTTACACTGAGTAAACCGATTTCTGGCGTTTGTCATTACTCTTGCCAGCATAGCAGGCATTATGTTGGCAATTTCTTCCTGGATGTTGGTCTTCAAATCTTGTAGGGTCCTTGGATGGTTCACATAAACACGGGATTTCAAAAAACCCCATAGAAAAAAATCACAAGGGACCAAATCTGGAGAGCGGGCTGGCCACTCCAAATCCGCTCGAAAAGTAAGCCTCAATGGCAAAAACACGCTCCTGACTGTTCCAGCACATGATGGCGACTGAACTGTGTCAGGACAAAACTTTATACTCCCGCCTCTCGAACGAGTCCACTAGCGCTCCACTACGTCTTCAACCGACTGAATGGCATGCATTTTTAAAAAAGGAAGTTATGCTGCCTCACCCTGTACTACTACTACTAGTAATAATAATAGAAAAAGAAGAGAAACATGTATTGGCAGATTATGTGAAAGACAGTCAAGAACCAACATTGATGGACGTCAATAGTAGAAAATTACTCAAAGTGCAAAAGAAAATGAGTGAATACTGTAAAAATATAATGGAAAGCAGATGAAAAAACTGGCAAAAGAAGGCTCTCTATGGACATTTCCTGGAAAAAATTGAGAGCACAACTGACAAGGAAAAAAACACGGATGTGGCTCACAAATGGAACTTTGAAAAAGGAGATGGAGAGCCTGATTCTGGTAGCCCAAGAACAAGCAATTAGAACAAATGCCATCAAAGCCAGAATTGAAAAGTCAATGACAGATTCCAGTTGTAGACTCTGCAAGGAAGCAGACGAAACGATGGATCACATACTCTGTTGCTGCAAAAAGATCACGCAGATGGACTACAAGCAGAGGGATAATACCATTGCTCAGATGATCCATTGGAATTTGTGCCACAAATACCATCTGTCTGTGACAAATAACTGATGGGATCACAAGCTGGAAAAAGTTACAGAAAATGAACACTTCAAACTACTCTGGGACTTCCGAATTCAGACTGACAGAGTTTCGGAGCACTATACTCCTAACCTCACTATTATGGAAAAAAACAAAATATGGATCATGAGTGCCAACATTTCCATCCATCCATCCTTTGCTGACTGTTCCTCTGCTGAGAGAAGGATGTGGGGCCAGAGGAGGGAGCCCAAGGGACTGTATCCAGCCCATGGGCCTTCGTTTGCCCATGTCCCACTAGAGCAGTGGTTCTCAACCTGCGGTCCCCAGATATTTTTGGCCTACAACTCCCAGAAATCCCAGCCAGTTTATGAGCTGTTAGGATTTCTGGGAGTTGAAGGCCAAAACATCTGGGGACCCCAGGTTGAGAACCACTGCACTAGAGCATTTATCCACTTTAAATCCAGTTGCTGTCTCTTGCAGAATTCTGGGATTTATAGTTTAGGGAGAGGCCTTTAAATTGCTCAGCCAGAGAGGTCCTGGGCCTCACTAAACTAGAAGCCCCAGAATTCTGCAGTTGGCAGCAGTTGGATTTAAAGTGGATCGTTGCTCTACTTTCTGGAATTAGCAACTTTAGGCCAATATTTGATTCAAGCAAAGTGCTCAATTGAGGTGGCAAAGTCCTTATTGGAAGAGGACTGTCCCCCTAGTTTACACACCCTATATACTCACCAGGCATGTAGCCGGGGGGGGGGGGGGGCTTGGGGGGCTTCAGCCCCCCCCCCGAAATTCTCATGGTGGTCTGCGAAAAGGCCTTACTGGTACATTATTTAAACTGTTATGTTTATTCATATCATGATCTGATCACCATACTCAATATATCCCATATGCATGGGGTATTGGGGGTAACAATACAAAAGGTTTGCTAGGGTAGACCCTCTTTCACTCAGACTCAGCCCCCGCCCCCCCCCCCCCCCCAAATCAAAATCCTGGCTACGGGCCTGATACTCACTCATGTATAGGTCTAGAAATTTTAGACAACATATTGCCTCTCAAAAGTGGGGTAGACTTTTCTACAGGTCAATATAAATCCCATAATTTAACTATTATAAAAAAGGAACTATCCTCTTCTCTGAGTATAGTGGCAAAAGGCATGAGCTTAGTCAGTCCTGCGAGGACTTAAAAGAAGCACCAACTTCTTTTACTCTCTCTGGCATGACTTCTGGCTTTTTAAATTGTCTAGATGAGGAAATGATGGCATCAAAGGGAAGTTCATTCCTATGGTTGCACTGGTGCTTTCCCCTCTCTGTGGAATGAACCTTGATTTATTCAGGGATTATATAAAAATCCATAGTTTGGGCCCTGAAATCTGCTCTCCATATATACATGAGGTCACATTATTTACAGCTGAAACCTCTCTGAGAACCATCTCTATGCTTTCAAGGTCTGATGTGCTAAGTTTCCCATTGAAAAGGCCATCCAACAGTTGTTGCTTTTGGAGTACATTTCCTCTATTAAATGCACTTCAGTTGGCCCTCCATTTTCCCATCTAGGAATCAGCTACTCCACCTACAATAGCCTCTTTTTTTTAAAAGGCTATTTCAGGCACTTATGAAATACCTGAAGGTTCTCTGCAGCCTTATTGAAAGCAAGCAATTTCAGATAATCTTGAGAAGTGTATCTTCTGTCTGATAGTGAGAATGAATTTATGAGGGAGTATTAGGAAAGGGCTTTTAGTTTTAATAACCATATTTTAAACATCCACACAGACAATACAAATCCCTTACTTACTAGATGCATTTGCATTAATATTTATGGATGAATGTCTGAAATCCAGAAGCTATTGAAGTCAAAGGACATTTGCAGGGATTTAAATGGACTCCCCAGTGTCACTGAATATGCAGAACTCTGGTCCCATTAACATCACTATTGGAGGGGGAATGCTGACACTGCATTTGCAGGTTCAGGCTTAGGCTTAGATAAACCATGTGGGAATTCTGGAGGAAGGTAAAACAATTTCAATTAGATCAGTGAGATATCTACTCTTCAAGGGAGTTTCTTGGCCTACATTTTGCTTTCACGAAATGAAATCTGAGGTGGATTTAGATAGCTCTGCCTAATCATGATGTGAAGAGAGGAATTGAAGATTTCGTTTCATGTCAGGAGCAACTTGAGAAACTGCAAGTTACTTTAGGTGTGAGGGAATTTGCCATCTGCAAGGACGTTGCCCAGGGGATGCCCAGATGTTTGATGTTTTTACCATCCTTGTGGGTGGCTTCTCTTATGTCCCCACATGGGGAGCTGAATCTGACAGAGGGAGCTCAACTCGCTCTCCCCAAATTCAAACCATTGACCTGTTGGTAAGCAGTCCTGCCAGCACAAGGGTTTAATGAATCAACATGATTTGTAGAATTTGAAAAGTTACTTTAGGTGTAAGGGAATTTGCCATCTGCAAGGACGTTGCCCAGGGGATGCCCAGATGTTTGATGTTTTTACCATCCTTGTGGGTGGCTTCTCTTATGTCCCCACATGGGGAGCTGAATCTGACAGAGGGAGCTCAACTCGCTCTCCCCAAATTCAAACCATTGACCTGTTGGTAAGCAGTCCTGCCAGCACAAGGGTTTAATGAATCAACATGATTTGTAGAATTTGAAAAATAAAATGCTACTTAAGTTTAAAATAGAGGTTTTTTTTGTCGTGTCAGGAGTGACCTGAGAAACTGCAAGTTGCTTCTGGTGTGAGATAATTGGCCGTCTGCAAGGACATTGCCCAGGGGACGCCCGGATGATTTGATGTTTTATCATCCTTGTGGGAGGCTTCTCTCATGTCCCCACATGAGGAGCTGGAGCTGATAGAGGGAGCTCATCCGCCTCTCCCCGGATTTGAACCTGTGACTTGTTGGTCTTCAGTCCTGCCGGCACAGGGGTTTAACCTACTTCGCCACCGGGGGCTCCTTAAAATAGAGTTGGAAATAATATTTTGTGCAGAGTTGGAAATATTGTAAAAATATTTTTCTAAAAATAGTTTGTCATAAGTGTAAAGAGACCCTGATGAGGATAATTCTGGACTAAGAAGAACCACAGTTCACAACTGTTTTTGTGCAAATTTACACAGTGTTGTTTTATGCAAGAAACATCATTTTCTGCCCAGACACTGCATTTTATGCATGGAAAATAATATCTATATGAAGAATTATGAACCACAGCTCACAGCTGATTTTGTGCAGATTTACACAGTGTTGTTTTATCCAAGAAACATCATTTTCTTCCCCAGAAACTGCATTTTCTGCATGGAAAATAATATCTATATGAAGAATGATGTTTTGTTTCCGGAAAGCGTTGCAGTTGGGCATTTCATCTGCACACAATTTACACATAGTTTTTTTTGTACAGAAAATAGCATATTCTGAGGAAGAAACAAGTATTTTCAGCACACAAAATTATCTTGTTTATGTCAAAAATATTGTTTCTGCACACAAATTTGTAAATTTTGCAAAGAACAAATCCTGAATTGTGTATAGGCTTTGAAAATGTCGCCGTTTATGAAGTCTTTCATGTAGCCATCATAGTCTTATTAGAATTCAAGTTAGCTACTTGCCTCTGATGAAATTGCTTGTTCTTTCCTTTAGCACCGAAATTACAATTCACCCTCCACGTTAACTTCTGAAGATTTGATTATTTGCAGAATTGATTTGATCTCTCTAGTAATCCCCAGATCATCCAGTGTGAATAACACTTCTGTAGGTTTTCCAGTGAATCTCTGTGGTCATTATCTGGCAGGAATTGACTATACAGTTATACTAGAGCAGTGCTTCTCAACCTGTGGATCCCCAGATGTTTTGGCCTTCAACTCCCAGAAATCCTAACAACTGGTAAACTGGTTCGGATTTCTGAGAGTTGTTGGCCAAACCACCTGTAGGCCTAACCACTGTGTTAGAGGATCCTAGAGGCATTTTCTCAGATTAAAATATTAGCAGTTTTTTAATTTATATTATTTCCATTTTTGTGAGAATACTGCATCTCTAAACCCAGCAAATGTGGAGGACTGCTTATAGCTAAGGTTTAAAATGCAACTTGCCTGTGCAGCTGTATACCTTTGACCCCAATGGCAATTTTGAAGAAATTCCTGTTGTATACACATGGATTAATGGCATATACATATTTTTCTTCAATCAATAAATCAATGATTTATTACGGTCTTTTTTATATGTGCATTGTAAGTTTTGCATTTTACGCTAAGCATCACAACAATACAAATAAATAAGCACAGTTTCAGTTAGAACTTTATGTCAATAGTATTGAAATTCTCCACTGGTTTCTTGAATGTGAAATTGGGATGAGGGGGGATTTACCACATGTTTACGTGAAAGGAGACATTTTCCAATGGTTTCCTGGGGCTGGGGCTCACTATTAACAGTGGCAAGAGTAAAGGTTCTTACTTCCTTTGTAAGGATTTTGTGTATGGCGGGTTATTTCAAAAAAGACAAACGTATGAGAAAGCAAAAATGCCATGTCTAATTTTGCCTGCTACAGCACTGTTTGGGGTGGTGCTCTATAGGTCCAGTCTTCAAGTACAGTTGTTTCCCCACCAGTTCCAGCTGGATTTGCTGCTTGTTATTTGTGAGAATATGACCGAGGCAACCTAACATCGACTTTTCCTACGGCTAATGTTTAATAATGCAAAGGGCAATTTCACACCTTAGCAGTGAGAAAGTTGATGCTTTACAACTGATAGTTCAGCTGCAATTCAATATCTGCAAATGCCTTGGTCCCATATGATACTGACCCACTTAGGCACACTGTCTTAAGAAACAGCTGCCAATGGAGAGAAAAAATGAGAGGGTTTTTTTTCCAGCTTTTGCTGCTACGGGGTTGGCTCAAGAAATTTTGTTTACAAGTGCAAACAGAAAAGTGGCTCTTTGGGTTTTACATATATACGTCTATTGGTTTTTGCATTGTATCTTATCAGTATACTGATGACGGGAGAGTATTAACCACTGTACTTGTGGTAGGTTAGTTTTGTAGATCAGGTCAGGTTGTATTTCCAACATAGGGTGCTCAAGAGGCTGTCTTTGCTGCTTGAGGCACTCTCCTTTTTCTGCCTAAACTAGGGTAGGTCTGAAATAGCATATTTAGCATGTTGATAAATTGTAAATAAATAACAGATAAAATTGCCACATTGATAAATGTGATCGCTCTTTGCTGTAAAATATATCTTTCAACACTTTGAGGGTGCATTTACACCAGGTATGGGAAAACCCAGTCCCGGGAGCCAAATGTGGCCCCTTGGGCTCTTTTCTCAGACTCTCTCCTCTCACATCATCCTATCCTTCCTTCCTTCTCTTTTTCCTTCCTCCTACCAATCCCTCTCTTCCTTACCTCCCTCTTTCTCCCTTCCTCCCGCTTCCCTTCCCTTCCATCCTTCCATCCTTCCTCCCCTCTTTCCTCCCTCCTTCCTTCTCTTCCTCTTTCTCCTCCCTCCCTTCATTTTTTATCTTTCCTTCCTTCTCTCCTTCCTTTTTCCTCCCCTCCCTCCCTCCATTCCCTTCTACCTTTCTTTCCTTCCATCCTTCTCTTCCTCCCTCCCTCCCTTCTATTTTCCTCCCTCCTTTCCTCCTGGGGGATTGTTTAACTGGGAGAAGAGAAGGTAGAGAGGGAACATGAGAACCATGTTTCAAAATTTTAAAGGATGTCCCATTCAGGAGGAGGGGAAAACTGATTTCCACTGCTCTAGAGAACAGGGCACAAGGGAGCAATGGTTTCAAATGGAAAGGAAAGAGATTCAACTGAAATGATTAGGAAGAACTTCCTGGAGAGTGGCATAGGCTGCCTCAGAACGTTGTGGAGTCTCCTTCTCTGGAAGCTTTTCCACAGAGGCTGTCTATTGGGAGTGCTTTGATTGTGCCTCCCTGCATGGTAGGGGGTTGGATTGGTAGGGGGTTGGACTGGATTGCCCTTTGAGATGTCTTCCAACTCTAAGATTTTAGGCTTCTGTAACAGGAGTAGGCAATACAGGGTCTAATTGATACACTTTTTCTCTCACATTCACCATCTCATCCTGACCAAGACCAACCCTTTTAGGATCTAAATGTTTGCCATCTTTCCTTCACTTTCTGCCTCTGAATGAGA
This sequence comes from Anolis sagrei ordinatus, assembly GCF_025583915.1. Taxonomy (NCBI): domain Eukaryota; kingdom Metazoa; phylum Chordata; class Lepidosauria; order Squamata; family Anolidae; genus Anolis; species Anolis sagrei. The sequence continues at coordinate 126,019,403 of NW_026847549.1, forward strand.
AGAGGAAGGAGAGGAAAGGGAAGGGAGGAGACTTGGGGAGAACCCCCTCCCTCCTGGCCAGCCCACCCTGCTCTGGCACACCATGTGGTCCCCAAGTTAGAAAGTTTGCCCACGTCTAATCTACACTGTACTATTAATGCAGTTTGCACTACTTTAACTTCAGTGGCTCAATATTTTGGAATACTGAGATTTGTAGTTTGGTAAGGTGTCAACGATCTTTGGCAGAGATGGCTAAAAACCCTGTAAAAGTACAACTCCCATGATCCCACAGGATTGAGGCATGGCAGTTAAAATTGTGTCAAACTGCATTATTTCTACAGTTTAGATGCACCCTGGGTAACTGCAGGAAGCAAGCACTGCCCTTTCCCCTTTCCTTGGCTACTCGGTTCTTCTCTTGTCTCCCTTTCCACTTGCTGGGTAGGGTTTCCCTGGAGGGCAATGGTAAATATTCATTACTTTATCCCTCTGCTTATCTCCCCTTTTAATTCCAACTTTTTAAATGTGAAAAACTTGTAGCACACCTGAGCTTTAGGCTTGCTGTTGTACACCATCTGACACTACTGTGCTCTGTCCTGGTTGCATTGACTAGGACCAACCCTATACCCCTATCACCCCATTTACAATGTGAGAGGATAATGAACAACTATGATGTCGCAATGGCTGTACTTGTAAGATGGGGAGGCATGTGATTGTTATCCTTATTCTTTTTCTCCATGTAGCTTCAGGCATTGCACCTTGCCTTTTGAAGTCTTTGAGGCTATTTTTCATCCAAGTAACAAATCCTAGATTTGATAACTGCTTGGCTTTTAATACTGGGATTCCTTCTTTAAACCAAGTAAAAAAAGATTGGTTCTTTGGGAGATTGAACAATTCAATTCACAGCCTTTTTGAGAGTTTAAGGTAGATTAGTGGCATATCCACAAACATGAAAAACATGTCTCTCAGTATCACATTAATTAATACCTGGTTCTGTACTTTTTCTTGAAGGTCACCTAAAACTGCTTCTTTTGTTCATGTTACGAAATAAGATTGGATAACCGTGCAATCTTTATAATACAAAGCAGCTTGTGAAATACAGTAAGACTCCTGTATCCTGTATGTTCCCACACTTTGCGTGGATATGCAAAACCATGAATAATAGTGAGCACTATGGGAATGAAGGACTTCTGGCTAAAGAATACAGTAGAGTAATATTGGAGGACCTAGAAAATGCCCAGAGAGGGCATATCTTGCCATTATAACAGGAATTGATCTTCACTCACAAACACAACATATTATTTTTATGCACTCAATTGAGTATGCAAGTGGTAATGTGAAAGTTATGAAAATATATGTATGCAGGTGCACAAATGTATGTATTCATTAACCATATTTATATACCGCCTTTCTCAGCCTGAAGGTTACTCATGTACTGTTTGAGTTCAGGACAACTATGGAACTCCCTCCCTAAATATATTAGATCAGCCCCCTTCCCTCCTGACTTCCAAAAAAAGAGTAAAAACCTGGCTCTTTCAACAAGCCATTGGAAATGCAGTGTGATTAGATAAACATGGAACTAGAAAAGAATGAACATGGAATGGCTTAGACAGTGCTTCTGGAAAATGAGTTAATCAGGAAGTCACTGGTGATAATAATAATAATAATAATAATAATAATAATAATAATAATATAATAATAATAATAAAACTTTAGTTGTACCCCACTACCATCTCCCCAAGGGACTCAGTGCGGTTTACATGAGGCCGAGCCCACAATACAACAATAAATAGCAACAGTAATACAAAACAATAAATAAACTCATAAGCAGAAAATAAGCAATAAACATTAACACGACGTTTAAAAACCTATGGCTGAGCGAAATGTAATAATTAAATCTAAAAAAATAATGCTGGGCATGACAAGGTGACATATAACTAGGACAGAAGTTTTGGAGAGGGATGAAATGTGCAGACAAACCTAGATCACTAATAATGTGCGTTTAGGGACATATTGCTGGGAGTTTCCTTATTCTGGTAAGGCACACTGGAACAACCGCGTTTTCAGGCTCCTCCTATGTTTTTAATGATTTTATATGGTTTTTATAATGTGTGAAAATGTTTTTAATTGTGTTTTATGACTGTTATGGCATCGAATTGCTGCCAATTTGTAAGTCACCTTCAGGCTGAGAAAGGAAGCTTAGAACTACTGTAAATAAATAAATAAATAAATAAATAAATAAATAAATAAATATTTATAGGGAGGGTGTGAGAAAACGTATCATGAGGTGTCTAGAGTAAAGTTGATGCTTTCATGTATGATTGAAATGAAAGATAAATGTGACTACCTGTGCCTACAATCCTTGAAATTTCTTTCATACCAAGTTCCATACACAATTGTTCCAAACCAGCATTTATTTTGAAAAGCAAGTTAAAGTTTGCCAACATTTATTTATTTATTTATTTATTTACTTTATTTGTATACCACTCTTCTCAGCCCTTGGGCGACTCAGAGCGGTTTACAACAGTTTAGGTATACAGGATACAAAATCATTATGCATTTAAAATACAGAAGCATCACAAGTCATTAACATCATTAACATAAGCATCAAAACATCCATACATCACTATAACAAATCCATCCGGTCTAGTCTAGTTCAACATGTCTTGAACTTGCATGAAAACATTTCAGATATTTAAGTGTATATATGTAACAATTGTGGCAAGTTCTTGGAGGGATAGGCATACCAAGCCACCTTGTCTCTCTCCTGAGGAATCTGTACAAGGACCAAGTAGCAACAGTAAGAACTGACCACGGAACAACAGACTGGTTCAAGATTGGGAAAGGCGTACGGCAAGGCTGCATACTCTCACCCAACCTTTTTAACTTGTATGCAGAACACATCATGCGATGTGCGGGGCTTGATGAATGCAAAGCTGGGGTAAAAATTGCTGGAAGAAACATTAACAACCTCAGATATGCAGATGACACCACTCTGATGGCCGAAAGCGAGGAGGAGCTGAGGAGCCTTCTAATCAAGGTGAAAGAAGAAAGCGCAAAAGCTGGGTTGCAGCTAAACATCAAAAAAACCAAGATTATGGCAACAAGAATGATTGACAACTGGAAAATAGAGGGAGAAAATGTGGAGGCCATGACAGACTTTGTATTTCTAGGTGCAAAGATTACTGCAGATGCAGACTGTGGCCAGGAAATCAGAAGACGCTTACTTCTTGGGAGGAGAGCAATGTCCAGTCTCGATAAAATAGTAAAGAGTAGAGACATCAGACTGGCAACAAAGATCCGCATAGTTAAAGCAATGGTATTCCCTGTAGTCACCTACGGATGTGAGAGCTGGACCTTAGGGAAGGCTGTGGAAATAATAGACACGACTCTGACTGGTACAAATTGCCACCCAGAATCTGAGAGTGCCTTGGACTGCGAGAAGATCCAACCAGTCCATCCTCCAGGAAATAAAGCCCGGCTGCTCATTGGAGGGAAGGATACTAGAGACAAAGTTGAAGTACTTTGGCCACATCATGAGGAGACAGCAAAGCCTAGAGAAGGCAATTATGCTGGGGAAAGTGGAAGGCAAAAGGAAGAGGGGCCGACCAAGGGCAAGATGGATGGATGGCATCCTTGAAGTGACTGGACTGACCTTGAAGGAGCTGGGGGTGGTGACGGCCGACAGGGAGCTTTGGCGTGGGCTGGTCCATGAGGCCACGAAGAGTCGGAGACGACTGAACAAATGAACAACAACATGTAACAATTGGTAAAAACTTGCCCATCACTGTTCATACTAAAGCAAAAACAAACAAACACAAATGCAAAGTGTTTGTTAGGAAGTATCCAAAGTAGTTGATAGATTGGGTCCAAGACCTTACTATAACTTTGTTTTGGTTCTCTTGGGCGGTATACTACACCCAGTAGCTCTGTGACAAGCATAAGGATTGATACAGCCTAATAGACAGATAAAGATAAAACTTGGAAATATTGAACAGCTATTTTCCACTGAAAAGTGTATGTGAAATATATTACATCTTGTAACTATCTGCCAAATGGCTGAGCAGAATGAAAATGGGGATTCAAGCACACCCACAGGACCATTTAGTTTCAGAGCAACCACAGCAGCCTGAAATTATACATTTATTTGCCCCTTCAGATGCCAAAACATCTTTGCAAAATTGCCAGTACAAACACGGCAAGTTTCAAGACTTTTTGCATGCTTAGAATGATTGATAAGATCATTCTCACCTCTTTACAATCAGATTCAAAACTAGCTCATATATCAGTGCTGGCAACAGGGCAGTATCTATCATCATAGTTGAGGACAGTAGTTTGGCTTTGTATTAACAAGGCAGTAGAGTAGGCTCTTTCCAACTCCTTTAGAATCCACCACCTGGGGACAGTCACCTTGCTTGGTGCTTGAAGAAAATGCCCTCTGCATGCAGTAAATTGCCCATTAATGTGCTCTGAATGTCATCACCAACCAGTGACCCATTCACACTATAGAAGTATAATGGTATTGTTCCATTTTAACTGTCAGAGTTCCATTCTACAGAGTCCTAGGGTTTCTAGTGTGGTGAAGCACTAGAGCTTTCTAGCTGCAAGTTCTAAACAGTCCTCAAACTGTCAATTTTAGGTTTCCATGCAATGTTGTAATTGTAGTAAAATGGAAAAAATGGTGTGATAATTCTGTCGTGTGAAAGGTCATCCGGAGTTTTGGAGTTGGGTGCCATCTTTATGCGGATGACGCACAACTCTACTACTCTTTTCCACCTAATTCCAAGGAGGCTTCTCAGGTGCTGGACGAGTGCCTGGCCGCTGTGTCGATCTGGATGAGGAGGAACAAGCTGAAGATCAATCCCGATAAGACAGAGGTCCTCCTGGTCGATCGTAAACCGGATCGGGGTATAGGGTGGCAACCTGTGTTGGACGGGGTTACACTCCCCCTGAAGCCACAGGTCCGCAGTTTGGGTGTCCTCTTGGATTCTTCGCTCACACTTGAGGCTCAGGTGTTGGCGGTATCCGGGAGGGCCTTTGCACAATTGAGACTTGTGCGCCAGCTGCGACCGTACCTTGTGAAGGCAGATCTGGCCGGGGTGGTCCACGCCTTGGTCACCTCTAGAATGGATTACTGCAATGCGCTCTACGTGGGGCTGCCCTTGAAGACGGCTCGGAAACTTCAATTGGTCCAGCGGGCAGCAGCCAGGATGCCAACCGGGGCTACTTCAATTGGTCCAGCGGGCAGCAGCCAGGATGCTAACCGGGGCTCATTATCAAGAGAGGTCTACCCCTCTGTTTAAGGAGCTCCACTGGCTGCCATTTATTTTCCGAGCCCAATTCAAGGTGCAGGTGCTCACCTACAAAGCCCTGAACGGTTTGGGACCACCCTACCTGCGTGACCACATCTCCATCTACGAACCCACACGCTCGCTCCGGTCATCTGGGGAGGCCCTGCTCGTGATCCCACCCACGTCGCAAGCGCGCTTGGTGGGGACACGGGACAGGGCCTTCTCTGTGGCGGCCCCCCGACTTTGAAATGCCCTTCCAAAAGATCTTCGACAGGCCCCTACTTTAGCAGTTTTCAGAAGGAACCTAAAAACTTGGCTGTTCCGATGTGCCTTCTCAGATTAGGAATCCCCCATCCCAAGTCCTAGAAGCACTTTAGCACAACCGATGTTACTGCACACCGCACCTTTAATCCTACGTTCCTCCTGCCATTTCAGCACTTTTAACCCTGTACCCCATTGCGCCGGCCGAACCAGTTTTTAATAGTGTCTTGATGTAGTCATTGTTGTTATTTTGCTTAATTGTTTTGATTTGCTTTGTTTATTATTGTGTTATGTTTCTATTGTATTGTGTTTTGAGGCTTCGGCCTGTGTAAGCCGCATCGAGTCCTGCGGGAGATGCTAGCGGGGTACAAATAAAGTTATAATAATAATAATAATAATAATAATAATAATAATAATTTTACTGCAGAGATGGAAATCACCCAGCTCTCTGGATTTTGTTGGACTAAAACCACACCACTCTTCACCAGCACAGACAATGGCATGGAATGCAGGAAATTGTAGTCCAGTTGTTGTTGTTTATTTGTTTAGTCGCTTCTGACTCTTCATGACCTCATGGACCAGCCCACGCCAGAGAAATTGTAGTCCAGTTGTTGTTGTTTATTTGTTTAGTCGCTTCTGACTCTTCATGACCTCATGGACCAGCCCACGCCAGAGATCCCTGTCGGCCGTCACCACCCCCAGCTCCTTCAGAGTCAAGCCAGTCACTTCAAGAATACCATCCATCCATCTTTCTTTTTCCTTCCTTTCCCCCCCAGCACCATTATCTTCTCTAAGCTTTCCTGTCTTCTCATGATGTGGCCAAATTACTTCATCTTTGCCTCTAATATCCTTCCCTCCAATGAGTCCAGTACCAAGTAGAAAGTCTCATGATTCAAACCCCATCATGGGGCAGATCAACACTGACCCCTTATAGCATATGCAAGATTGGCTCCAAGATGGATTAGATACCCCCCCCCCCCCAATGCAGTTCTTGTAGAGGTGGAAGGGAATCCCAACTTCCGTGTGGTGCCAAACACAGTTAACTGTCCTTACCATCCCATTTCATACCATTCTCCTTGTTGTGGTGATCTCAATGAGAGGTAAGAGGGAAAAGGAGGAATTGCCCTCTCTTCCCCCTCCCTCCCTTTCCCAACTGCTTCATCACTCTATCCAATGTTGCTGCAAGCATTGGCTCATCAATAGGACTCAAGGTGCAGCTGGAAACCATCATGGCACAAAGAATGGGAGGGGAAGATAAGTGCCACCTCATGTCCCCAGTCCACTTGAGCTTGGGAAACATGAGATGGGAGTGAAAATGTTATGGCCAATTCCATCTCAGAAGTGACTGAACTGTTTACATGGGCCCAAAGTTGGGGGATACTCCTAATTCTGTGCCAGAACTCAGACTATCTTTCACCTTTGGTTAACACGGGTTATTTATTTATTTATTACTTATTTATTTCCGGTATTTCTATCCCGTTTCTTCTCAACCTCCAAAGGGGGACTCAGGACGGCTTACATTTGGCAGCAATTCAATGCCACTGCATATAAAACAGCAATATAATAACAATTAAAGCAATAAGTAAAGCATTCATTAAAACAGTAAAAAACAGTATTAATAGCTGTAACATCATTCCGGTCAATTCCATACCCAATTCCATGTCCAAAGTGCTATCTATGCCTGTTGTCCAAAAGCCTGGTCCCAGAACCACGACTTCAATTCCACAGGCAGTGGAGCCACAGCCGAGAAGGCCCTGTCTCTCGTCCCTGCCAGACGTATTTGTGACGCTGGCGGGAGCAAGAGCAGGGCCTCCCCGGATGATCTTAAACTGCGAGGCGGGATGTAGAGGGAGATGCATTTGAATAAGTAAGCTGGGCCAGAATCGTTAGGGCTACATCAATGTGGCTTTGCCCCAATTATACTGCCTGGATCAGCTTTATGTAATGTTTTGCCTCCATGGAGCCGGTCTATGGCCTTTATGCATCAATTATTGTGTAAATGTCTCCTTAATTGGAAGGTCACATTGCAAACATAACATGGCTTTCAGTTCCTGCTAAAAACATTTTTCTTCATCGATGCCTATGTATAAATATGTGGTCTTCCAAAAGTAATAAGAAAAAAATAATTTTTTATTGAAAATACATGCAATTACAGCATATTCCCTTCAAAATAGGCTCCTTGTGATCGAATACAGAGATTCCAGCACTGCTGCCACTTTATATAGCCGTGAAGGAAATCTTTGTTTGATATTTTGTTCAAAGCCCTCACTGCAGTTGCCTGGATGTTTTCAACTGTCCAAAAATGATGTCCTTTGAAGAGGGTTTTGAGTTTGGGGAAATACATAGTTTGGAGCAATTTAGGACTGTACAGTGGATGGGGAAGTGTTCAGAATAGTCTTCACAAGATGAACCATATTGTTTTCAGTTCTTGAGGAGGAAGGTTGCTACTGCAAACTCCTCTACATTTTCACCTGTGACAAGTCACAAAAATTACTAAATTGCTAAAGTACTGACGGCTA